>JAXQQM020076185.1:0-253938 GCA_034641835.2 Pinus albicaulis
ACAGGATATAGATCAGATCTCCCAAATATTTGTTCCCTCTCTGTACAGACATTTATTTGGCCAAGACGCCCCTTGCATGTCATGGCGGGCCAAGGAGACTCTGGTTAAAGTGGCGCACTGGTTCCCTTTCCCTGGGTACACCTTCATCCGAGTCTTTGGAACTTACAAAGCACCACATGCTATGCCTCGCTTCGTGACAGACAAAATGCTGATGCAGGAGGTGTGCTTTCAGATGTCACACGGATTCTCCAACATCCTATCTAAGGGCAAAAAGAAGCCATGGCCCACTCTTCCCCTCACTATTGGTGCATTCACAGTTAAAGACTTCAAGGAAGTACTAGCAGAGGCAGAAGCAATGAGAAGTTATCAGCTGGGGGCACTTGAACACCGGACATATGACCCAGAGAGAATAGTCCCTGAACACTGCCGGAGAGCCAACCTCAAGTGGACTTATCAGCATCTTGAGCGCCCAGCGGAAGATGAGAGAAGAAACTGGTATAATGCTGAAAGACAACTTGCTCCAGGAATTGACGTGGTCCAGGAAGACTCAAATGATCAGAACTTAGAAGACAGAAGACGTCAGTTAGGAGGTGCCTCTTCATCCATACTCAAGAAATCTCGACTCAACACAGGGCCAACCCCATCCATCAAACAAAAGGAAGTAGAGGCAAAAGCCCAGCAGGAAAGGGAGAAAAAGCTAAAAGAAGATGAGGAGGCGCGCCAAAAGAGTGCATCAGCAACACAAAAGAAGAAGTTGGCCAAAGAGGCTAGGGAAGAAAGGGAAGACAAAGAGGCGCAAGCTGCAGCGGAACAGGCGCTTAAGGCAGAGCTGGACAAGGCAGAGGCTGAACGCCAAAAGAAAGCCGAGCAGGCTGCTGCAGCTGAACAGAAGAAGAGGGCCAAAATAGAAGCAGCAGCAGAGGCTGGATTCCAAAAGAAAGCCGAGCAGGCTGCTGCAGCTCAACTGAAGAAGAAGGCCGAAATCGAAGCAGCAGCAGAAGCTGAACGGCGGAGGAAGGAAGAAGAAGAGAAGAATACAGAGGAAAGAGCGGATGACATGCTAGATGATCTTGAGGTTCCTGCTGTTTCCGTTCTAATGATTTTCTTACTAAACCCATCTCCCCTTGTAGCCTATAAATTGTCTTTTGGCCATGCTTTAATGTTTTCTGAGAATTTTTCCAATTACATATTGCATAAATTACCAAAAACCTCTCTGTTTTCTATTTTACCCCATGGCATCATCCCCTTTTCTTTAAAATCATGCCACAGCTCTCCCTGGCCCGAGAAACCTTGCAAATTCCCAAGAGAAAGGAGGCAAAAGGGTTCAAGGCCGCGCGCACCAAACCCCCGGCAAGACAATCTGCGACCTGCGACCCAGCGACCTAGTCGCGAGGTCGCAGAGTCGCAATTTTCTCCAGTTTTACATATTTGCGACCTGCGACCCAGCGACCTAGTCGCCAGGTCGCCAGGTCGCACTTTCCTTTGTTTTCGTAGATCTGCGACCTAGCGACCCAGCGACCTCAGGTCGCCAGGTCGCGAGGTCGCAAGATCGCGCCCGGGCCCTGTTTGTGTGATCTGTGACCCAGCGACTCACCAGTCCAGTTTTGCTTTAACGCATTTAGGTTTTTGTCACTAAATTGTAACTGGTTTTAAGCGCCATGACGTTCTTATCGTGGGACTCCTTTCTGAATTTGACAGGTGAAGACATAGAGTGCATGCCCGTGCTCTCAGATTCTAGTGACATGGCGCCCCCGCGGTCTCGGAGAAAGGACAAGGGAACAGCGGAAGAGACTGATGAGCTGGTGGTGGTGTCCCCACCCCCAATATTCCGAGATACATTATGTACTTTTTCGAAAGACGACAGCATGAGGTGGTACCAGATTTATCAGGAGTTCGCCAAGTTGCCGGAAGAATTTCCGGAAGACCTCCCAGACCGAGAAATATACTTGGCGGTAAAGAGGTCCAAACTACATCTGGCAGGGGCACATCCAGCCATATTCCCATGTCCGGAGATCATAGACTGGATAATACAAAAGACAGACCCAGAAAAATTTGTGATCAGAGATCACGAAGGCAGAGCTTTCACTACGCTGGTAGGCTCAGATGCACACCTTTATTATTCACTGCCGCGCCCAAACCAGCACTTTACTCGAGAATGGGCTGCTACTCACGCCGTCCCGATCGTCGATACTATTAAACAATGGTGGGAGGAGCCCGAGAAGTTCAATGTGAAAAAGAACCAGGAATACCCAGTGGCAAGCCTAAGAAAAGTTTATAAATTGGTTGCTGCCATGCTCTGCAGGCTTTACGGGCGCCCAGATTGCTCCACTTTCAACGGCAGTTGGGCCACTATTATGGAGTATGTGACAACAAAGGGCACCCGTTTTAACTGGGCCGGCATACTGATGACGTCGATGCAGACCAACTTGAACTCGGCATTGGCTCTGGACGAAGGAATGCCTGCTGAATTTTACATGGCTTCATACCTATTAGATGCGGTGTGCGCCCGAGTAGAGTTTGACGGCTGGGAGCACAACTGGGACCCCGAGAACACGCGCGCAATCCATCTACAACTTAAAGTATTCTGGGAGTCTAAATACAAACAGGACCTAGATCGGATCTCCCAAATATTTGTTCCCGCTCTGTACAGACATTTATTTGGCCAAGATGCCCCTTGCATGTCATGGCGGGCCAAGGAGACCCTGGTTAAAGTGGCGCACTGGTTCCCTTTCCCTGAGTACACCTTCATCCGAGTCTTTGGAACTTACAAGGCGCCACATGTTATGCCTCGTTTCGTGACGGACAAAATGCTGATGCAGGAGGTGTGCTTTCAGATGTCACATGGTTTCTCCAACATCTTGTCTAAGGAAAAAAAGAAGCCATGGCCCACGCTGCCCCTCACTATTGGTGCATTCACAGTTAAAGACTTCAAGGAGGTGCTAGCAGAAGCAGACGCAATGAGAAGTTATCAGCTGGGGGCAATTGAACACCGAAACTATGACCCAGAGAGATTGGTCCCTGAACATTGCCGGAGAGCCAACCTCAGGTGGACTTATCAGCATCTCGAACGCCCAGCAGAAGATGAGAGGAGAAACTGGTATAATGCTGAAAGACAGCTTGCTCCGGGGGTTGACGTGGTCCAGGAAGACTTGGATGATCAGAACTTGGAAGACAGAAGACGTCAGTTAGGGGCTTCTTCTTCATCCATGCTCCAGAAATCCCGAATCAACACAGGGTCAACTCCATCCGCCAAACAAAAGGAGGCAGAAGCAAAGGCCCAGCAGGAAAGGGAGAGGAAGCTAAAAGAAGATGAGGAGGCGCGCTCAAAAGGTACAACTGCAGCACAAAAGAAGAAGCTGGCCAAAGAGGCCAGGAAAGAAAAATAAGACAAAGAGGCACAAGCTGCAGCGGAACAGGCGCTTAAGGCGGAGTTGGACAAGGCGGAGGCTGAACGCCAAAAGAAAGACGAGCAGGCTGCTGCAGCTGAACAAAGGAAGAGGGCCGAAATAGAAGCAGCCGCAGAGGCTGAACGACAAAGGAAAGCCGAGCAGGCAGCTGCAGCTGAACAGAAGAAGAGGGCCGAGATAGAAGCAGCAGCAGAAGCTGAACGGCGGAGGAAGGAAGAGGAAGAGAAGAACACGGAGGAAAGAGAAGATGACACGCTAGATGATCTTGAAGTAACTCCTCTCGACGTACCTTTGGGCCGTACACAACTCTCTGATGTTAGATCGCCCCAGGGACAGGAAGAAGATGTGTTCGACCTGACCAGACTCACTTTTGATCAATTTTCGTTCAAGATCCGTCAGGAGAAGAGGAGGTCGTTGGCACATAGTCCCTCTACATCATCTGCAGTATCCACAGGTAAGGATATAGTTTTGGATACCAGGACTAATCCGGTAATGATAGCGTCAGCAGGTACTGCCTTCGCTGCGGCTACAGAAGAAAATGTAACCCGGATGAGTAGAGAAATAGTAGCTCTACAAAACAGACTACACGCAGCTGAGCAACGCGAAAAGATGGCAGAGCAGGAGAGAGCAGCATTGCAAGCGGAAGTCCAGCAACTTCGAAACCAAGCTCGGCCAGCAAATGAAGTCTCACTTGCCATTTTCAAGGAGTGTGAGGTGTTGGAGATGACTATGAGACAGGTATATGGTGAGATGTTCACCATCAAGCAAACAGTCGCTCCTCTGGCAAGAGCACGAATGGAAACCAGGCAAAGACAAGATCAGCTCAAAGAGGCTTCACAGGCTTTGGACAGGATGATGGGTTGGACCATTCAGTACCCTCAGGCACCTGAAAATTTGCCTAAGAGGGACTGGATCTACACGCAGGATGCGAAAGTTCAACTCCGCATAGCGATGCAATCTGGAGACAAATTGACTAAAGACCTGGACAAAGTGATGTCCTCGTACGACCACCTGATTAGTGGTATCGACTCAATGCATACGCTGCACCACATCCCATCGCTTGGAGCATTAGAGGAAGAGAAAACCTGGGAACAAGTAAACCAGGATATTCAAACATTCTTGCGACCCATCAAGCAGGCCGCAGCTGATCCGGAGCCCTCCGCATCTCAAGAGCATCTCAGTCAATTCATCGCCGCTCCAGCGCGGATTTATACCAAGCTTGCGTCGCTCTCAAATCAGATCGGACAGAAGAGGGAGACCCTAGTACCAAACGCTTTGGAATGCGTGTATAGGCTGAAAGAGGAGGTGCCACTGGTGTCCCCCATAGCGGCAGAATACCAGGCATGGCAGGATTTCCTTAGGGAACAACAGGTTGACATTAACAGTTCGCGTCCTGGCAGCAGCAAGTCCTGAGCAGCAAGAAGAACCAGGTCGCAAATCGCACCAACAGGACAGGTCGCAGGTCGCATCATCTACCCAGGTCGCAGAAGGAGTTGGTCGCAAGGTAGCCCAAAAGTCAAGAAGGTGAACAGTCAAGGAAACCCAACAGACAATTTTGGCATTATAAATACTCCTACGGGACATTGTACAAGGGCTTTTTCTTTTGGGAAACTCAGGAGCTACAAGCATTGTATTTAAAGATCCGACACTTGAGCATATGAATATAGAATCTTGTTAAAATACCCTATGGTTATGATGTGTTTTGCTGTATGAACACTTTGTGTATTTCTTTCAACAGTTTCAGAATATCCTATGATTAATGAATATGTTCTTTTCATGATATCGTTTATACGTCATGGCTATCCGTGTTGTATCAATGATGTTTATCTTATTATCTGTTATATTAATGAATGTTAATAAACTAGATTGTTAGCATTTAGTTTCATCTTTCAGGAAGTGCAGAGGTATCTTATCATCAAGAACTATTTTTTGTGTGATCAGACCACTGTACAAGCAATTACCCCACAAAAGATGTGTTGCTAATGACATCTCGTGAGGTGTATGTGCTTTATCTATAATCTTGCTACACATAGTGTTTAATTCATGTTTAACACGTTAATCTCGTATTCTATATCAGGTGAATAAGTGTATGTTCGCAGGTTCAAGCAGGTTCTTTTGAGACAGAAGAGAAGTCATCTTAAGTGGTAGCCGGACCCACACTCCGGACGGGATCCCTACTCCAAACGGTTTAAGGTCTAATTGGGACTTTCTACCGGGGAGATCCCCTACTGTTGGCCGTACAAATTTTCCCGTCAACAGAATTGGCGCTAGAAGGAGGGCCTGAATGGCAGCCTCCTAGCACACAACAAACATCCCATCACAAACTCCCCAGGGGGAGGTCACAAACAATGAAACTAACCCTCCTCTTCCAGAAGATATTCCAGGGAGGGAGCTTCGATATTATGAAATTACTAGGGAGCAGCTGAGAGCCTTACGCCCAACTGCCCGAGATCTTGTCAACCAGTTACGGTTCACTCCAATCATGGAATACCTTACCCATACTAGGACTCCGACCGAGAACATCACCCCTAACGGAGCCATTGCAAGTACTATACCCGAGCTCATAAACCTCATGTTGGAAGACCTCGCACACGCTGTTGAGGAAAACGATCATGTTCTCCAAGAGGGTGAAGAGTTTGCTGACACCGGTCCTTTCCCCGACTTCCAGCCTAACCAACCCCGACAAAACAACAACCAGGCACAACGCCCACCCCGGGATGGTGAGGCAGGCAGAGGCCGAGGAAATATAGACGGGGGGAATAGAGCCCGTAGAAATGAAGGAGATAGGAATAGAGGCCGAGGGGCCGGGGGGAGGGGAGATAGAGGCCGAGGCCAAGGAAACCAAGCTCGCAACCGCCACCCAAACCCAGTGAGGCCTTCTGTAAACAACTTGGGATATCTTAGAGATTTTCTGAACCGTGGGGGACACCAAGACGAACACTCCCGTCACGAGTCAGAAGCATCGGTCTCAGGTTCGGAAGGTGAATCTGAACATCAGTTTAGGCAACACCAGCGAGCGAGAAGAGTGCAACCCCTGGCCTGGATGGCTCAATCCCCATTAAACCTTTTAGGCCCGCTCCAGGATCTGCCTAGACATCCGGAGAAACATCTCCCTAAGTTCGACCCTGAGAAGGGCACCTTAGGTGAAGATCATATCAGCAGCTTCTATTTGTCTCTGCAAATCATGAGAGTCCAGTCCGATGATGTCGCATGTCGACTGTTTCCCCATACCCTCGAAAACAAGGCAGCCACTTGGTACCGCTCTCTCCCCAGTGCCTCCATCACTTCATGGGAGCAATTCCGTCGCATTTTCCTGCATAAGTTTTCAGAAGATAAAACTCCTTCCATGCTTCTAACTGAGCTAAGCACCATCAAGTGTCAAAAAAAGGAAAAGGTGAAGGACTTCAACCAACGCTTCGCTACCATACTGCAGAAATTTCCTCCCAACTTAGCATTGGATGACTCAATCACCATTGACTACTACACCAAAGCCTTGCCCAGAGATATTGCAGTTTTCGTGAAACGGGACGCCCGTGCTAACCTTACGGCTAATTATGAGGCTGCTCTCGCTGTGGAAAAGGACATGCTTTCGATAGGAGCCATCGATCATGAAGGACGAGATGATAACAAGCCCAACACGAAAAGAGGTCAGTCCTCCACTCCTAAGACTACTGATAGGGATAGAGATAATCTTGAGTTTGAAAGCATGGCCAAAACGCTCAAGCATTTAACAAATGAAGTCACTGACCTCAGGAGAAAGGGCGCAGAAGCCACGACTAGTAGTAGACCACCTAAACCTTTTTTCAGAAAAAGTAATCTCAATACTAGCAGACCTCCGTCCAACACAAATACTGCTCTAAATGTGGAAGAGATAGGGAAAGATAATTTCTGTTCCTTCCACCAAGCTGCCCATTCCGAGAAAACATGCCCTCAATGGATTGGTAGCATGACAGCAGTAGTTAATCAGCTTTTGGATGATCAAACTCCAGGGGATGTGACGGAGGGTGAGTTTTCAGATCATGATGAAGATCCGTCCTCAAATGAAGAACCAAGATCCTCTATCCTTGCTTTTGACGTAATTCGAGGTGGAGAAAACCTTACTCCTATCGATATTTACATGGCAGATGCTCCCAAGGATCGGCCCGTGCGGAATTATAGCCTCAGAAGCAAAGGACCTGTTCCCGAACAATCTTATGAAGACAAAAAAGGGCTTTCCTAAGGAAGATCCTGCCCCCTGGGAACGGAAAACAATCTGCCCCGGAAAAACTTCCCAACAACACTACCCGAGCGGGTCAAAAGGGCAAACTTCCGACAGAATCCTCTAAGACTTCCGCCGAGCCTAGCCCTCAACCAGAACCCAGTTATAACATTGTTGAGGATATGAAGAAAACAAGAGAAAACATTTCTCTCTATGAGTTGGCCCGCATTACTAATCAAAAGGAGCTCATTCTTAAGGCTTTCGCAAATACGTCAGCTACGAAGACTGTGAGCAATACGTCTGCGCAAGCCGGATCAGATGTGCAATCCATAGTGAACGCCATTGATACCAACTCTAGAGGATCCACCCCCCCGTTCCTTTTGTCCTTCGAGATGTTCAACTTCAATGTCCACAACTGTCTGGTCGACTCCGGTGCCTCTACAAACGTTATGCCTTTATCTGTCTGTAAGAAACTTAACATTCGCCCGGAGAAGACTGATGCAAAAATCATACAACTCGATAGATCACAAGTACCTGCCATAGGGGAATTGAACAATGTCATTATCCGCTTGTCATCAGACTCTAGGGTCCATCAGTGCATCGACATTGTGGTTGTCGATATTCCAGAAGCATACGGCCTATTGCTCAGTAGAGATTGGTCCAGCAAATTACAAGGCTACTTCGCCACCGACTGGTCTCACTTGTGGCTTCCTTACAAGGGGCGGAATAATCAAATCAGGGTAGAAAGTGAGCCTTACATGAAACACATCGTCACTGATCTGGACGCCGTTAATGAACCTATCAGCTTTGCACAAGAAGAGCTCGGCATGTGTCTTCTGGAGTCCATATTTGGATGCTACCAACCCCCCCAGTCTCCTATAGGCCCCGAAGTTCAATCTGAAGTAGCCTTTGTCACTGAAGAGCAAGTAATCCCTAACTTATCACCTGTAGAAACTCCTTCACAACCTAGTGCCCTGAAGGAGCCAGAAAGTGACCTATGGACCTTGTATTATGATGGATCCAAGACTAATGACGGAGCTGGTGCTGGCTGCATCTTGCTTGACCCACATAAGAATAAATACTTAATCTCATGCCGGCTAGAGTTCCAGTGCACCAACAATTTGGCTGAGTACGAGGCATTAATCCTCGGGCTTAAAAGGGCATTGGACTTGAAGGTAAAATGTTTGCAGGTCATTGGAGATTCCGAAATCATCACCCGCCAGGTACGCAACACTATTCACTGTTTATCTCCACATTTAAAGGCGTATCAACAAGAGGTATGGCGTTTGATTTCTGGTTTTGATGCATTTGGAATAAAATCTGTCCTTAGGATGCACAACGCAGCAACAGATACTCTGGCCAATGCTGCTGCTAGATTCACGCCTTTGAGGGACGACTTTTCTATTGAAATTGTATATAGGCCCTCTGTGCCAGACAATATTTCTAATTTACGCGTGTTTAATGATGATCAACAGATTTTGGATTTTATGTGCAACACTGAAGTATTCAAAGACGCAGCAATTGATGAGGAAGAACATGAGCGTGTGTTACAGAAAAAGAATGAGGAACACAGAGAGAACACTATGCCCAAGGGGGTGGTATCATTAGAAAAGATGTTTGATCTGCAAAACCGATTCCGCAGGCCTCCGAACACCAAAGTGCAAAGTTCCATATTGGCTCATCGGCAAGTCAACTTGGGGTCAGATGAGAACCCTAAGTTTGTTAACCTTGGCAAAGACTGTAATGATGAAGAGGCACGGGCTTTCACCCAGCTATTCCGGAAGTATCGTGATGTATTTGCCTGGACATATGAAGATCTACGTACATACGATACTCGTATCATTCAACATGTAATACCCATGAGGGAAGGAGTTAAACCCTTCCAACAGAAACTCAGGAAAATACATCCATCTTTGGAGCCAATGATTCTAAAAGAACTTAAAAAGCTTTTAGATGCTCGCATCATTTTCAAAGTTCGTCACTCCACGTGGGTGTCGAATCTGGTACCTGTGCGAAAGAAGTCTGGTGAAATTCGCTTGTGTGTAGATTTACGCAATGTGAATCAGTCCTCAAACAAAGACAACTACCCGGTGCCACCCATGAAACAGATATTACAAGCTGTGTCTGGATCTGAGATGTTCTCCCTATTGGACGGCTTCTCCAGCTATAACCAAGTATTGGTAGCTGAACCTGACAGATTGAAAACCACATTCCGGACAAAATGGGGAACCTTTGCTTTCAGACGCATGCCCTTTGGATTGATCAATGCAGGAGCCACCTTCCAACGAGCTATGGACATAGCCTTCCGCGGTCTAATATGGCAGAGCGTGGTGGTTTATTTAGACGATGTTACTGTATTTTCAAAATGCAGGGGCGATCATTTACGTCACCTTAGACAAATCTTCGATAGATGCAGGAGGTATGGAATATCACTCAATCCTAAAAAGAGCGTTTTTGCTGTGGCAGAGGGAAATTTGCTAGGCCACATTATCAATAAACAGGGCATTGTGGTTGATCCGGAACGGGCTAAAGCCATTGCTCAGATTCCGCCCCCAAACAACAAGAAAGCAATGCAATCCTTCCTGGGGAAGATTAATTTTGTCCGTAAATTCATTTCAGATTTTGCGCAGATTGTCAGGCCGCTGCAGGGAATGATTAAGAAGAATGTTGCATTCAAATGGAATCCCGAAGAGAAAGAGGCTTTCGAAAAAATCAAAAGGGCTATAGCTGAAACTCCTTCCCTCCAAAGTCCAGATTTTGATAAAGGTTTCATCCTATACACTTTCGCTTCAGACTCCTCGCTTGCGGCTGTCCTCACGCAGAAAGATAATAACAACGATGAACGGCCCATTTCTTTTATGAGCACCGGTCTACAGGGAGCTGAATTAAACTATCAGGAAATTGACAAGCAAGCCTATGCGGTTTATAAGGCAGTAAAACATTTTAGGCCCTACATCTTGAAAAGTCACGTCACGGTTTTTGTACCGCACCCAGCAGTCCGCTCACTCTTCGTACAGCAGGAACTAGGCGAAAGGCGGGGCAACTGGATGGCATGTTTACAAGAATACGATTTAGAGTTCAAACCAGCACATACCGTCAAAGGACAGGGCTTATGTCAAATGGCCGCGGAGGCTGCAAATACATGCGAGATGGAAGAAGAATGTTGGGAACAAGAAATCGACATGTATCAGAGCGACCATGTGCCCCAGCAAAATAGCCCTTCTTGGTATTCTGACATTTCAAGATATCTGGCCCAAGGCACGATGGACCCTGCTCTTACTGCCCGACAGAAGCGCGCAATAAGACTAAAAGCCGCATCTCACCAACTGATCCAAGGCAAGTTGTTCAAGAAACACCACGATGGGGTCCTGTTACGCTGCTTGGAAACTGACGAAGCACAGAAAATCTTAACTGAGTTGCATGACGGACCAGCTGGAGGTCATTTTTCCGGAGATACCACTGCCCATAAGATAATGCGTGTAGGATATTATTGGCCTACTCTTTTCAGAGACACGCATGCATATGTTCGGAAATGCATTCAGTGCCAGAAGTTCGCCAACCGAGAAGCACGGCCAGCCGCACCACTACTCTCAGTAGCAGTAGAAGAACCTTTCCAACAATGGGGTTTGGACGTAATTGGGGAAATCCTACCGCACTCTTCTAAACAACATCGGTATATTCTTACGGCCACTGATTACTTCACCAGGTGGGTTGAGGCAACACCGTTACGTCGAATCAACGATCAAGAGGTAATAGAATTCCTCACGCATTCCATCATGACCAGGTTTGGCGTTCCGACTTCTTTAGTTTTTGATAATGCGACTTATTTCTCATCTTTTAAGTTATATGATTTTGCGCTGGAAAATGGAATTATTCTAAAACATTCTGCAAACTACTACCCCCAGGGAAATGGTTTAGCTGAATCCACTAACAAGAACCTGATCCGTATTATTAAGAAGACTCTCCTATCCCACCAGCGAAATTGGCACAATGCCCTTCACAATGCACTGTGGGCTGACCGTATTACTCCCAAGTCCTCTTTAGGCACCTCCCCATTTTTCCTCGTGTATGGAAAAGAAGCTGTCCTCCCTTCTCATCTATCTCTCCCGGCCCTCCAACTGTCCCAAGAATGTCATGGTACTCCGTGTCCCACCTTGCAAAACCGAATCGACACCTTGCTGAAATTGGAGGAAGAAAGGCAAAAGACCCAGGAAAAGTTTGCCATCCATCAGAGCCGAATCAAAAGATGGTTCGATAAAAAGTCCGCGGGAAACAAAACTTTTGAGACAGGAGACCTGGTCCTTAAGTGGGATAAAGCCCATGAGGAAAAGGGGAAGCATGCCAAGTTCCAAGCACTTTGGACCGGCCCGTTCCAAATTAAGGAAAAGATAGGATCACACACGTTCAGATTGCAAACCCTCGATGGACGAGTCGAGGTCCTCCCGGTAAACGGGCACGACCTCAAACACTATTTCACTTAAGCAGCCCTTGGGGGGCTGCCTCGTTTTTGTACCATATTTTCTTGTCCCTTTTGTTTAAAAAAAATAAAAATAAAAATAAAAAATAAAAAAAATAAAAAAAATAAAAAAAATAAAAATAGAATAAAAGCCTAAGGAAGGATGTATTAGAGTCACACAGATTGGCATACTGCCGCAGGTTCTCCACTGATGGAAAGCTTTTCCCGACAAATTCAAAGGTGGCAAAAGCTTGTTTGTTCTCCGCACCTAAAAGTAGCACATTACCAAGCTCAAGTCCTCAAGCAGGAAAGCTTACCTCGCCAGTCTGAGAGGGTGTCCACAAAAGAAAATGCAGTGTAAATGGTAACCGGACCAGAAGGGAAGAGAGATACTCTACGCTATGTCAGGGTGTCTGGGAAAAATCAAAGTCCTCATACTAGACCAGGAACAACCTAGCTGCAAGCAAAATAAGTCGGGATCCCTCATCCGCCCAGGCAAAACTGGCATTTCAAATAAGTGCCATAAGCACATCTAAATAAGTGCATCAGGCACATTCAAAATAAGTGCAATAGCACGCAAATAAAGGGTAAAGGATTGAGAAAGGCTTCCTGCGCAGAGAGGTGATGTAACGACTCCGCCGGGGTACTGACCAGGCTCGCTGGCAGCGGAGCAACGTTCATGATTCCTAGGCAGTGACTCCGCCGGGATCGAGAGGTTCGCTGGCAGCGGAGCAACACGATGAGGACAAAATAATCGTACCAGACCCTGTAGCCACCTAGAGTTCTCCAACCTTTCTAGTCCGGAGACCTGAAGAAAGAATTTGTTTGAATGGCGCCCAACCAGACCAGCAAGCTCGGCAACCCAGCTGGACGACCGAAGGCTAGGAAATGGCAACCACAAGGTAAAAGAGGGCAGTTAGCATAAGCCCCTCCCTCCCCCCACTAAGGCTAACCATCAGCGGAGACTCTGAGTTCATCCAGTGAATCGCCATTTGTTGTAACCTTTACAACACCCTCCAAAAAAGACTACCTTTTTAAAATTTTGGAGCCCCTTAGAACTAAAGAGAAATTACTAAGTCACTAAGTCGCAAAAGTAGACATTCATGCAAATTGCGACCTTGCGACCTAGCGACCTCAGGTCGCCGGATGTGATCGCTTGTCCACCAAACTTATATTGAGCCTAGCGACCTGCTTGACCCAGTCGCCCGGTCGCGATCGCAATTTGGTCTTCAAATACGCGACTTAGCGACCTTACCGACCCGGCGACCCCGGTCGCTGGGTCTCGCAGTCTGATTGAGTCATTTTGAAAATGTGACTTGCGACATGCGGGGAGGCGACCCCGGGTCGCAAGGTCGCCAGGTCGCAAAACTCAAGGTTTGACGAATCTGCGACCCAGCGACCCGCATTAATGGCCCGCACGTGCGATTTCCTATAAAAGGGGGGGTCGCAGGTCGCATTTTTCACATTCAGCGATTTGTAAGGAAAACGCCTCTGACAGCTCAACTGACAAGTTTTTCCCGGGTAAGTTACCATTTCTTCCTGCTGTTTCCGTTTTAATAGTTTTCTTACTAAACCCATCTCCCCTGTAGCCTTTAAATTGTCTTTTGGCCATGCTTTAATGTTTTCTGAGGTTTTGCCAATTACATATTGCATAAATCACCCAAAACCTCACTTTTGCTGTTTCACCCCATGGCATCACCCCTTTACCTTTAAAAAACATGCCACAGCTCTCCCTGGCCCCGAAACCTTGCAAATTCCCAAGAGGAGGGCAAAAGGGTTCAAGGCCGCGCGCACCAAACCTCCCGGCAAGCCAGTTTGCGACCTGCGACCCAGCGACCTAGTCGCAAGGTCGCAGAGTCGCAATTCTCTCCCGTCTTAGGGATTTGCGACTCTGCGACCCAGCGACCTAGTCGCCAGGTCGCTAGGTCGCACTTTCATTTGTTTTCGTAGATCTGCGACCTAGCGACCCAGCGACCCCAGGTCGCCAGGTCGCTAGGTCGCAAGATCGCGCCCGGGCCCTGTTTGTGTAACCCGCGACCCAGCGACTCACCAGCCCAGTTTTTTTTAACATTTGAGTTTTGTCACTAAATTGTAAGCGGTTTTTAAGCGCTGCATAGCGTTCTTATCGTCGGGACTCACTTTCCCTGAATTTGGCAGGGTGAGACATAGATCCATGCCGGCTCACTCTGAGATTCTAGTGACGTGGCGCCCCCGCGATCTCGGAGAAGGACCAAAGGCAATCGGAAGAAGCCGATGAAATTGGTGGTGGTGTCCCCACCCCCAATATTCCGAGATACATTATGTACTTTTTTGAAAGACGACAGCATGAGGTGGTACCAGATTTATCAGGAGTTCGCCAAGTTGCCAGAAGAATTTCCGGAAGACCTCCCAGACAGAGAAGTATACTTGGCGGTAAAGAGATCCAAACTCCATCTGGCAGGGGCGCATCCGGCCATATTCCCATGTCCGGAGATCATAGACTGGATCATACAAAAGACAGACCCCGAGAAATTTGTGATCAGGGATTACGAAGGCAGAGCTTTCACTACGCTGGTAGGCTCGGATGCACACATTTATTATTCACTGCCTCGCCCAAACCAGCATTTCACTCGAGAATGGGCTGCTACTCACGCCGTCCCAATAGTTGATACTATTAAACAGTGGTGGGAGGAGCCCGAGAAGTTCAAAGTGAAAAAGAACCAGGAATACCCAGTGGCAAGCCTAAGAAAAGTTTATAAATTGGTTGCTGCCATGCTCTGCAGGCTTTACGGGCGCCCAGATTGCTCCACTTTCAACGGCAGTTGGGCCACTATTATGGAGTATGTGACAACACAGGGGACCCGTTTTAACTGGGTCGGCATACTGATGACGTCGCTGCAGACCAACTTGAACTCGGCATTGGCTCCGGACGAAGGAATGCCTGCTGAATTTTACATGGCTTCATACCTATTAGATGCGGTGTGCGCCCGAGTGGAGTTTGACGGCTGGGAGCACAACTGGGACCCCGAGAACACGCACGCAATCCATCTACAACTTAAAGTATTCTGGGAGTCTAAATACAAACAGGACCTAGATCGGATCTCCCAAGTATTTGTTCAGCTCTTGTACGAGACATTTGTTGGCCAGAGACGCCCCTTGCATGTGCTGGCGGGGTCCGGGACAGACAAGAAGTGGTACTCTTTGGTTCCTGCCCCCCAGTACACCTTCTAATAAAGTCTTTGGAACTTACAAGGCGCCACATGTTATGTCGATTTAATGAGACAAAATGCGTGCGGGAGGTGTGCTCGGATATCTGTTCACCAACATCTTGTCGGGAAAAAAGAAATGTAGCCCACTCTGCCCCCTCACTAGATGCATTCCAGTTAAAGACTTCAAGGAGTGCTAGAAACGGACCAACGATGAGAAGTTATCAGCTGGGGGAAATTGAACACCGAAACTATGACCCAGAGAGATTGGTCCCTGAACACTGCCGGAGAGCCAACCTCAGGTGGACTTATCAGCATCTCGAACGCCCAGCAGAAGATGAGAGGAGAAACTGGTATAATGCTGAAAGACAGCTTGCTCCGGGGTTGACGTGGTCCAGGAAGACTTGGATGATCAGAACTTGGAAGACAGAAGACGTCAGTTAGGAGCTTCTTCTTCATCCATGCTCCAGAAATCTCGAATCAACACAGGGTCAACGCCATCCGCCAAACAAAAGGAGGCAGAAGCAAAGGCCCAACAGGAAAGGGAGAGGAAGCTAAAGGAAGATGAGGGGGCGCGCGCAAAAGGTACAACTGCAGCACAAAAGAGGAAGCTGGCCAAAGAGGCCAGGAAAGAAAAAGAAGACAAAGAGGCACAAGCTGCAGCGGAACAGGCGCTTAAAGCGGAGTTGGACAAGGCGGAGGCTGAACGCCAAAAGAAAGCCGAGCAGGCTGCTGCAGCTGAGCAAAGGAAGAAGGCCGAAATAGAAGCAGCCGCAGAAGCTGAACGACAAAGGAAAGCCGAACAGGCAGCTGCAGCTGAGCAAAAGAAGAGGGCCGAGATAGAAGCAGCAGCAGAAGCTGAACGGCGGAGGAAGGAAGAGGAAGAGAAGAACACAGAGGAAAGAGAAGATGACACGCTAGATGATCTTGCAGTAACTCCTCTCGACGTACCTTTGGGCCGTACACAACTCTCTGATGTTAGATCGCCCCAGGGACAGGAAGAAGATGTGTTCGACCTGACCAGACTCACATTTGATCAGTTTTCGTTCAAGATCCGTCAGGAGAAGAGGAGGTTGTTGGCACATAGTCCCTCTGCATCATCTGCAGTATCCACAGGTAAGGATATAGTTTTGGATACCAGGACTAATCCGGTAATGATAGCGTCAGCAGGTACTGCCTTCGCTGCGGCTACAGAAGAGAATGTAACCCGGATGAGAAGAGAAATAGTAGCTCTACAAAACAGACTGCACGCAGCTGAGCAACGCGAAAAGATGGCAGAGCAGGAGAGAGTAGAATTGCAAGCGGAAGTCCAGCAACTTCGAAACCAAGCTCTACCAGCAAATGAAGTCTCGCTTGCCATTTTCAAGGAGTGTGAGGTGTTGGAGATGACTATGAGACAGGTATATGGTGAGATGTTCACCATCAAACAAACAGTCGCTCCTCTGGCAAGAGCTCGAATGGAAACCAGGCAAAGACAAGATCAGCTCAAAGAGGCATCACAGGCTTTGGACAGGATGATGGGTTGGACCATTCAGTACCCTCAGGCACCTGAAAATTTGCCTAAGAGGGACTGGATCCACACGCAGGATGCGAAAGTTCAACTCCGCATAGCGATGCAATCTGGAGAAAAATTGACTAAAGACCTGGGCAAAGTGATGTCTTCGTACGACCATCTGATTAGTGGTATCGACTCAATGCATACGCTGCACCACATCCCATCGCTTGGAGCATTAGAGGAAGAGAAAACCTGGGAAAAAGTAAACCAAGATATTCAAACATTCTTGCAACCCATCAAGCAGGCCGCAGCTGATCCGGAGCCCTCCGCATCTCAAGAGCATCTCAGTCAATTCATCGCCGCTCCAGCGCGGATTTATACCAAGCTTGCATCGCTCTCAAATCAGATTGGACAGAAGAGGGAGACCCTAGTACCGAACGCTTTGGAATGCGTGTATAGGTTGAAAGAGGAGGTGCCCCTGGTGTCCCTATGGCAACATGTCCAGGGCACACAGCGGGGATTTCATGGGAACAGGTTGACGATACGATTCGCGTCCGGCGGCGGCAAGTCACAAAAGCGGCAAGAAGAACAGGTCGCAAATCGCAACAACAGGACAGGTCGCAGGTCGCATCATCTACCCAGGTCGCAGAAGGAGTTGGTCGCATGGTAGCCCAAAAGTCAAGAAGGTGAACAGTCAAGGAAACCCAACAGACAATTTTGGCATTATAAATACTCCTACGGGACATTGTACAAGGGCTTTTTCTTTTGGGAAACTCAGGAGCTACAAGCATTGTATTTAAAGATCTGACACTTGAGCATATGAAGATAGAATCTTGTTAAAATACCCTATGGTTATGATGTGTTTTGCTGTATGAACACTTTGTGTATTTCTTTCAACAGTTTCAGAATATCCTATGATTAATGAATCTGTTCTTTTCATGATATCGTTTATACGTCATTGCTATCCGTGTTGTATCAATGATGTTTATCTTATTATCTGTTATATTAATGAATGTTAATAAACTAGATTGTTAGCATTTCGTTTCATCTTTCAGGAACTGCAGAGGTATCTTATCATCAAGAACTATTTTTTGTGTGATCAGACCACTGTACAAGCAATTACCCCACAAAAGATGTGTTGCTAATGACATCTCTTGAGGTGTATGTGCTTTATCTATAATCTTGCTACACATAGTGTTTGATTCATGTTTAACACATTAATCTCGTATTCTATATCAGGTGAATAAGTGTATGTTCGCAGGGTCAAGCAGGTTCTTTTGAGACCGAAGAGAAGTCATCTTAAGCGGTAGCCGGACCCACACTCCGGACGGGATCCCTACTCCAAACGGTTTAAGGTCTAATTGGGACTTTCTACCGGGGAGATCCCCTACTGTTGGCCGTACAAATTTTCCCGTCAACAGTTCCCGTCAACAGGAACATACCTCAGTAAATTGGTAAACTTAGTGACAAACTCATCAATAGTGAGTTGTCCTAGTCTAAGTTCATGCAATTCTTTTGCTTTATCATCATAATAACGTTCATTCAAATAACGACTTTTGAACTTAGTCTGAAAATCTTCCCAAGTAACTATTTTTTCGTCAATGGCATGCACCATTTTTGTCTCCTCCCACCACAGTGTGGCTTTTCCTTGCAGCTGATACACAGCTAATCTGGCCTTCAGATTGCTCTCATATTCATATACTTGGAAATACTTGATCATGTTCAGCAACCAAGCTTCAGCATCCTCCTCCTTCTCCCCATCATAGGAAGGAGGTTTGATCTTTCTAAATTCTCCCTGCAACTCTCTTTTCTGTTTATGTTGCTGTCTAGCAGCATCATCCTCATCAGACTCATCCATCTTTCTCTTTTCGGAACCTTCGCCTTCCTGGCTGTTCCGGGAAGTTAGTTCTCTGATGAGCTTTTCCTGCTCCTTACTGGCTGATGACAACATGTCATTTTGGCTTCTCAGTTCAGCCAATTCTCGTTGCAGCCTGTGCAACATAGCTATTACCGGGGCATTGGGATCTGGAGTAGCAAACTCATCCCGCAGATCCACATAAATCCCTTCACCTTCAGCCATTTAAACTGTACACACTTACAACACAGATTAGCAAAAGTTTATAAAACTAAAAAAACAAAATATGTAATAATCAGTGAGCACAAAATTGACAGCCCAAACTGTTGTAACTGGTGCTCCGATACCATTTGTCACACCTCCCAAATTTTTTTTTTTTTTTTTTCAAGACCACGAAATTTGCGCTAGCAATTTTTCTGTTTTCTAGTTTAAAACCAACTATACCTATGGGTGAATTTCAGTAACAAAGTTCATACCCATCCACTTATTAAATTCAATGAGAGTTCATTTTAATAAATCCACCTAAAGTGCCACTTTATTAATATGATATATATATATATATATATATATATATATATATATATATATGTGTATATACATATATATATATATAGATACTCCATATCCTACCCATAGAAATCTAAAGTGCACCTTTATTAAATCCAACATATATATATTGACTTATATATATATATATATATCTATATATATATATATATATATAAATAAGTAGGTATTACATATTCTACCCATAACAATCTAAAGTGCAACTTTATTCAATCCAACATATATATATATATATCTATACATATATATAAATAAGTAGGTATTAAATATTCTACCCATAAAATCTAAAGTGCACTTTATTCCAATTCATAAAAGTTTGTATGTCTGCCTTATACGTATATACATATATCTATAGGAGGTTAATCTCCCCACCATTAAAATCATTACCTTCCATACGATTTATAACCCATCGCTCCATGTAGGATTTAAATCACTCTTTTTTTTTTTTTTTCCTTTTTCAAATTACATAACATAACATGATTTTATTTTATTTTTTTTTCACTCGTATCTTAGGGTTTGTGGTATTATTGTTTTACGTTCCATACATGAGTCATTGCTCTGGCATATGCAATTATTATGTATAACTTACACAATACGCGTGTGTTTCGGTGGCCTGAGGATGCGTTTAACGTCGGCAAGCTACCACTGCTAGTTAACCTCCGCTCTGCAGGTACCATAACAGTGATACGCAACATATCCGAGATCTTGCCGAGATATTTTCTTGTAACCGCCAGAGGTAAGGTTGCACATCTGCTTGCGACGTAAGGTTTTCTCTGAGATCGGTTATATGCTGCAGAGTTCAGGTAGTGCATCAGAGGCGGAGGCGGCTGCATTTTTCTCTGTCTTCTGTACTTCACATATCACTTCGGATCAATCCGCAGGGACAGAAGAATACACGCGTCCCACTCAGAGGCAGAACGCACAACTTTGAAGAACGCACCGTCCTTCAGTAGGTTTACATCAACAGACTTTCCATCAGCTCGATGTGCGCATTTAGAGTGGAGAAAAGCCCTGGTTATGAGATGGTGCTGGTTTTACCTACCCATACTGATCGCTACAACCCTTCCGTGCTACTAGAGATCGACGGGGATTTGGGTTGAGTCTCGGCTCGGTACGCCCAACCTGCAACGCACTTTCGTGTGTGACACGGTAAATTAGGGTTAGGGTTTCGTTTCCTATTTTTCCACCCTCCCCTGTTCATTATTATTTCACTTCCTGGGTTCAGCTCTTAACTAATCTTTGTGGAATAGCGACACCGGAGTTTAATAGTCAAGTGCCTACGCGTTCTCCCTGATGCAGGAGGACCTCTGGTTCAATGCGTGCCCGGTTTTTCTTCTGGTGAAACTACCCTGCTCTTCCGACTTCGTAAAATTCGGGTAGCTATGTATTATAAATTTCTCGTGAATCAGAGAGTATGTTTATAATACTAATTGAGGGGAAATGTGTATATTATGAACTCGCTTCGCTGTTGACATGCAGGTTACAGCTCATCGCGCACACCCGTGTTCGCAGCGTTACTATCACACTCAGTTTATTTATAGTGGTAATGTCTTTGTGTGGTTAATGGATGAAACGCTTATAGTGTGACTGCACTTCTAATGCGGTCGTGACAATTCGTTTATTTAACCGTGCGGCTTTTGTTCTGAAATTCCGGAAAGGCACCAATTATATTTATGGAATTTTCTATTTTCGCTCCAATGTATAACCAAAGCAGGTCTATTCAACTTTGGCAATATTGCGGATGGAATGTCGTTTTTGTTTCCATCATTATTGTTTAGGTTTTCTACGTCGGTTATCCCGTGTTGCTCGTTTCTAACTATCGATTTCTGTACTAACAGCCATGTAATAGATTTCGTATTGCCTGATTTCATTCGGCATAATTTTAGGTAAAAAAAAAATTTCTGACCGATTTGTCCACGCAGGTGTGGAGCTCGAGGTCGCCCAGGTCACCTCTTCCGAGAGGAGCCGAACGGATCTCCGTCCTGGAAGCAAAGAATGGTTATCGTTTTTTTTTTTTTTCCGTTAGCTGACCCTTCTGCGTTAAAATCATTTCTCTACCCTCATGGCTTCGTTATATTTTGATTTACTCGGCACTACAAAATTCCTCACATAAAAATTGTTTTATTGTTATACATGCAGAGTTAACCGTATCACGCCCTCGTTCTCACAGTTAGTAAATCGTATTATTTCTATTACCGAAACGCCGAAGTCCCTTCACGTTTTGGTTTTCCTTTTTTATTTTGTTGCATATATATATATATTGTGTCTCACCACTCGAAGTTTCGATTTGTGCCTTACCTGTAAGCTTCACACATATTTAACTTCCTCTTTTATTTGTTTGCCTATATACCTGTGTGTTTCGTTTCGGCATTTCCTATTGCTCATATATAACTCATATATATAATTCGTGGTTATAATTTCTTTTTGATTTATATGAGTTCATATATCTATTTAATGTTGGTATCTCCCATTTTTGACATACCGGGTTCATACATATATATATATAGCTCATATATAGTCTATATTACAAAGGCTGATTGGTATGTGGGCTTAATACTTATATATAATGTTGTTAATTGTCTATACAAGAAATCTATAGTTTATTTGACGATATTCATAAAACATGGATTTAATCTATAGCCATGCGATTTATTCTAGAGGGTTGGAAGAATTTTTTTTAAAATGCCATACACCTTATAGTTGCTATAATAGTTATTTCAAAGGTTAAAATAGATTTGCCAATAATATGTGCACGCAAGATGTTATAAGAGCTATTAGGCTCTTATATATATATATTTTTCATATATAGCTATTCGATAGTGATTAGATAAATTTCCTTAACTATAATTTAAATATTTAGCTATGGTACTTGATTCAATGACTAGAGGTAGATTTAGAAATAAAATCTATACAACTATAATCATTATAAAATCCTATAAGGTAGAGTTACTCTTTCTCTAGCACAATTTCGATTGTCGTATTCTAATGTTCTTTACTTTCTTCCTTTAGATTTGTAACCTATAACTTTAATTCTGCTATAATGTTTCTTTAGCATACACATAAGCATATAATATCACTTTTGTATCTAAAGGGGGACACAACAATAATTAATCATCTGTAGAAGCTAAGTAACTTCAGATTTAAACCGACCTTGGTTTAGAGTTTCTGGAGTTTCTACTCTATGGATTCCAGTCTACAACTAAACAGAATCTGGAAGGTGAATGCCTTAGGATGGATTCTGTTAAATGTAGTACTAACATCAAACACACCATTTAATTAATTTTTTCTATATGTAGCCAATTCATACTATCAGAAAATAGAATAACAAAAATTTCAGAACATACCAAAATCTGCAAATGACCAACCTCCCAACCTTAGAGCCCTCTTTGTCTCCCAGGACTCACCCCCGAGCAGAGATCACCTCCTAGAACAGATCAACCTCTGATCTGCTTAGGAGAAGCTTATTTAAGCTCATATTACCCCAAAGCATGTTTCTAATTCTACGTCCAGAATAGCAGGATGCTTTCTTTCCTGTTTAGCCTAGGCTTCCCATTTTGGGATTCTTTAAAGCTGCTTTAAGCTTTTCCTCAGCTTTTCCAGCTTTTCTTTACCTCTTCCCAACTACTCCTCTTCATTGGGGAAATTTAGATTCCTCCTCAAATCTAAATTAATTTCTTTCAAGGATTTTGAAAGATTTTTGGGGATTTGTTGCCTTATCCATCCTCATGGATTTGGCAAGTGATCTCTAATTCTCATCTTGGTCAAAATGCACAATCATTTTATTTATTTCCTCAAATAAAATATGCAATTACATTCACACCATACTCATCCCTTGGGGTCCACCCCCTTAGGATTAAAGTTCAAATGTCTAACTTTAAAAAAAACCAACACATAAATTGGGGGTGTTACAATCGCTTAAAACATGCAAACATTGTTATTGCAAACTTCCAACCAAACATGCATGCAACATTATATGTTGACAGATTGAAATCTTGCAACTTACTTTCATTGAGTAGACCCAGACATAAGAAACAAAGAAAGAAGTAGGTAAAAGACACGTGAAATATTTTGAGTTTCTTTGTCAATTCTTGATCGTGGTTTCGTAGAAAGAAAAAAGTGTCAGCCTTTGCCTTAGCAAACAACATGGTCTTTTCGGTGTCAATTAAAGTTGCAACATATTCTGTGGATTTTGTTAGAAGTTCTACGGATCTATGATATTCTTGCAACTACCAAACACATTGTGATGTTAGCATTCTATAATATGTGAAATTAGTCAAATTACTGAACGAGAAAATTAATGTAAATATGGCTGATAAGATCATTCTACATGGTGTTACATCGGTATGATTTTTTCTTCACATGGTACCATAATATCGTACACTATAATGGTATATTCTCTATAACGATGAATATAATGTCCACTACAATGTCATATAAGGTTATTACTACTTCATATTAAAAATTCTCATAGAGAAGGGAAAATTCAATTAACACGTGCATGTAGAAGTTGAGAACACTAAATGAGTTAGTTGAAATCAAAGGGGTTTAATTAAAAAAAGTTATCTACCATGAATATAATGTCCACTACAATGTCATATAAGGTTATTACTACTTCATATTAAAAAATTTCATAGAGAGGAAAATTCAATTAACACACGCTGGTAGAAGTTGAGATAATTGAGTTAGTTGAAATCAAAGGAGTTTAATTGAAAATAGTGGTCTAAGTATAGGTTTTACCTATTGTGAATGGTAATATCATGATTATGAGTTGAATACTAACACATCCATAAATTTTTAAATACCATAAGAATAACCTATCTATACATTTTTGGGAATCTTATAGTCTATTACAATGATTGGTGAAGAATTTACTAGATACATAGTTGTATCGATTACTTCTACCCAGAGCTCTTATTTCAACTTAAAATTGCTAAGAGTGGTCCTTTCTATTTCAAAAAGACTCATGTTCATATTTTCACTCCTACTTTTTTTCTCACAACTTTAAATTAATTATTTATTACTTCATTTGTAAATTTCAAAGATGTGAACTTTCCTTCTTTAGTTGTTCTTGAAAACCTATTTGACATGCTAGTTCTCTTTTCAACCTAAAATCTAAATTTATTAAATACATCAATTCCATCACCTTTTATTTTGAAAATGTATACACACACATTTATAGAGTATGATCTATAAATGACACCACAAAGTATGATCATCATCCAAGATAAATTGTAGGCGACTCACCCTAAACATTGACATGTAAAATATAAGAAACCTAATGTATACACACACATTTATAGAGTATGATCTATAAATGGCACAAAGTATGATCATCATTCAAGATACATTGCAGGGGACACCATAAACATTGACATGAGAAATCTAATAACTCTAATAGAGCTAAGTGAAATAAATGGGGTTTGGATGAAAAAATTTATATAAGAGAAAAAATTACTACTATGAATGATAATCCCTCCATGATGATTCAAAAGAATTATTGATTCATACCTATTTGATTAATCATAAGAATGACCTATCCATACCTCTTTAGGGATATTACAGTTTATTACAATGACTAGTGACAAATTTATTAGATAAAAAGTTTTATTTATTGCTTCTACCCACAACTCTTATTGCAACTTAGCATTGCTAGGTATGCTCCCTTCTATCTATAGAAGACACATGGTCATGTGTTAAATAAAAGTGTTCTTTTGACAAGTCTAAAGTATGGTTTTATTACTTTCAACTTAGTTTTCAGAGATGTTAGCTTGCCTTCATTATTTTTTCTTGATAATTTAATTAACATGCTAGTTCACTTTTCAACCAAAAATATAAATTTCTTAAATCCATTAAACCCATAAACTCTTTTTTGAGAATATATACACACACCTTTCTACATTAATGATATTAATGAAATAAAATTAATTTCATTAATTTCTATAGAGCATGAATTCAAAATTAATGAAATGTAATTAGGGAGATAAGGAATTTTCAGAGAGGCCTAACGTGCCTGAGGGATGAGACAAGCAAGATAATGTTATATTACCTCAATTTTTTACTATAGGAAAGTCATATCCAATGTGAATTATTATTCATCATTAAGGGAATTATAATGGCTAGGAGAGGTATACTTATGTAGTTCATAGTGAGAAAGGAGCATGTATGGATTGTTTTATGTGGCTTGTTTTGGATGTGGGATGTATAACGAAGGAGCTAAGTACCTTTATTTAAGGTACAGTTGGAGGAAAAATGATTTATAATCAAATAATAGAGGCTGGTAGGTTGAGATATTGCATTAGTGAATTGGGGATATCTATATAGGGTTAACTATGTCTTATTTACATGGATCAACATCTACCACAGACTTGGCCATAAGTGCTCAACTTATTTTGAACCTCAACACAAAAATTTCACCTTTGAAGGAGTAAACAAAACAGAACAAATACCTTCCTTACCGAATGATCAAATGATGATATGGGAATGTGGTTTGGTGTTTTATGTTTTTTGGAAAATCTACACAATTAGACTTAATAGAATAGAAAAAAAAAAGATAAATTTATACTCATCACATTGAAAATATAAATTTGTATTTTATTATTTTAGTAATTTATATTTCATTACCTCACATCAACCAAAATAGCATTACATATTTCACCCATTCACTGACATTCATCATTCTAACAGATGATGTCAACCTACCTAGTGGAAAACAAAGTATTTTGTACCATCTGTTATTAGATTAGCAACACCTACTGAGTTGGAAACCGAGTATTTTTTGTACCATATGTTAATAGAGTAGAAACACCAAAATTGTAAGGATTTTATTTTAACGACATCAGCAAAGAGACTCTCAGTAGATCATAAGAAGAGGAACTAGTAAAATCCATCTAACCACAATTAAGAAAACATGTTTATTGGTTCAAGATCTCGACAAGTGGAGCCTAGAAGTGTGAAGGATGTTCCAATATATGGAATGTGACACACGATATAGGTGAGCGAAGCATCCATCCTATACATATAGAATAACATGTTTTCCTTGTCACATTTTACATAAATAAGGTGTAGAAAGATATTATATTCATCTTCCTACCTATCCATCAATATTCTTCCCATTAATTTTTTAATTTTCTAGTACAAGAATAACATCTAGATATACTACTTCTACTGTCCACCATGTGACAAAGGTCTGTGATCATTTTCCCAAATTCCTCCAAAATTTCTGATTAGTCATTACATGTCAGTCTTTGGCTGTCATTGCCTCTAAGTTTGGCATCCCATTATGGATGTCTTTGAGGATGGCCAAATGGAAGGAGTGTGTGGGTGCCTGAGCATGTTGGTGATATTCGTTCTAGCCTTTAGGGCCTCAACCACCTCCCTCGCCTCTCCAATTCCTTATGTGTTGCCTCTGCATGATGGCTAGCCAATGAGGGTGTATCTCTATTGAGGTACATTCACTATCATGGATTGAATAATAAAAAATACAGAACTTCAATGCTCTCAAATTAAGATCTATGTTGGGATATTTATAATTAGGATTAGAATAATAATTATCCAACTCTAAAATAAGCCTGGAGCAAAACCCAAAAACTGGAATAGAAGAACACTTAAATTTCCAATTCACAATGCACATAAGACCTCATGGCCAAATTATTTTCTCAATGACTAGAAGTGAAATCTTAGGGTGAAAACCACAAACGAAGTAGTAAACAACTAAAAAATTCCAGAAGGAAGCCCATAGGTCAGTTGAATCAAAGAGAGGCCCTCTCCTCGGCCCAAAATCTAGCACACTAACACTATAATTAACTGAAGGAATCTCCAGATTTTCCACATTGTTATAAAAGAATGGTCGACATTTAAAATATTCATTCATCATCTTGTCTTGAGGATGGATCCCCGTTGCGATTCTAAACATCGACCATTTTTTTATAACACTGTGGGTAATCCATAGATTCATTCATATAACGATAACCACAAAATCTTGAAAACCATAACTATAATTACCACCATTGCAATCAAATCCCTAGGCTATGAGCTAGCTTATACATACATCAATAAACTTAGTGTACCAGCTTACAAGCCAAATTTTGAACCAAGACACATTCACAAATCTATTACGGTTGGTACGGATAGAGCCACTAATGTAGCAATACCGCCCTACAATGCTACAATAAAATACCCAGGAAAAAAATTGACTCATATACTCAACCCGAGAAATAAGACACTAGCTATCAAACTTAGTTATACACCGAACTATAAAGTTGGACAACCTTGCAAAGATAAGAGCACAATAAATCCTCACAACAAGACTCGAGACAAAAAATGAGGGAATAGAAAAAGCATAATGAAACCCCCCATCCATACCAATTGAATCCCAAGAACCACCTTTCCAACACCAAATGTAAGCGATAAGGAGATTTATATTAACAGAACTAGCAAAAAAACCCCTCTAAGCAAGTCTAGCTTTAACCCATAATATTGTTGTATAGATAAATAGATTGACACATGTTAGAATTACTATTAACAGGATGAGACACAACTTTCAATTTTAGGTAGTTCCAGGTAGCTATTAAGTTGAAAAAATGAAGAACAAATGAATTCCTTTGATGACAAGACTACATTGGAAAAGTTGGTTTCACCCCTGGACTCATGTCCCACTTTTTCACAATGTTCTTTCTCCAGAACAGACTCCCCACTCAACTTACCACTTCAAGGTTCTAAGCAAAAACCATTGGTCTATGAGTAGAGGCGAGGGGTTAAGAACTCCAAAATGAACAATTCACAAAAATTTTCACCATATGCTAAGTAGTGGAATTTAAACTCCCATGAAGTTTCCAAATAAATCTAGTTTACGTGTTATTGCATGCATAGGGTGGCCACAAATATCTATAACACCACCACTCTAGCATCACACCCTATTAAAAAATTATGGAAAATATTTAATAATACAAGTTCTAGTTTGTATGAAAAGGTAATAATAATAAGTTTTAAATAATTAAAATATATATAAAATTATTATTTTTAACCAATTTTATATGAAATTTCTTATTTTTTAATAGTTAATATAGTAACCCATATCTATAAGTCATTTTTTTTAAACAAAATATTTTCTTATCTAAATTTTTTTTTTATAAATAATAATTTTTTTTATTTAAATACCTTAACAATATTGATAGAGACCCCTTTTCACTTCAATTACTTTAATTATATTAAAGTATATCATTTTTAACTTCAATAACATTTATCCAACTTAATTTCAAACACTTAGAGATGCAATACTTTAAATTGAAAACAACAGGTAATAGGTTTCAAGTTGTCTTCGTCACTTTTCGAGCCTTATTTTGGAAACCGTCTAGTGTATTTGTCTTTTCTTGAACAATCTGCATGTTCTCTAGGGTACTTCTTTGGATTTTGACAGTCGTCCTAAAGTCTTGTACTCTTCTTGCAACAATCAAGCATATTGAGATGTTAGAATGTTGTACCGTCTGAAATTACTGAAGAGCAAACAAAGGTTCACGTGGTTTGACATTGTGAGTGAGAAATTAATTTCACAATAAAACATATGAAATGATGCTCATTGACAAGCTAAATTATTTTTATGGCACATTACTACATACGTTGTTATTTATTATTACTACTTAAAACTGTTATTGTACCTGCCGCTGGCAGGATACTACGCGTCAAGTTTTTCCTGATTGTGACATTAATTCACCTTGATTAGACATATGTTTTCAATTTTTTTATATTTTTTCCATGGTTCACTATAAGATTTATTATTTTTCATTTATTTTAATTATTTTAATTTGAATTATCTGTTATCTAATTGGCCAAAAAATTACATTTCTTATTGTAAAATGCCTAGATTTTATCGCCATTTGTACTGACATTACAAAAACATTTATATCTATTCTACGAGTCTTGTACTTTATAGTAATGAGACAGTGCTGAATGCATTTTCCCCATACGAGCCGCCCATTGTAGTCTGTCAGATAACACGCATATGGTCTCTGACAGATTGTTATATACGTAAACTCCTGAGACCCTATCAAATTGGTTTAACCTTCATGATATAATAATATTCCAACTCTTTTTAAATATTTAAATGGAATAAAGGCTGGGCCATACCTCATTAATTTCCGTACGTATGCTCATATATCATAGTTGTTGCGCGATATATAAAGGTAGGGTATAATTCATTGTGGGCCTGGCGAGCAGTGTTGGATTTTAAGCCATAGGCAAATGCATAGATTATAATAAATTGAATGGACAGAAGAATTTATTAACCTTGTGGGACCCTCACGAATCGCATCGGAGAAAATAATAACAGCGGAATATGTTAATAAAATTCTCGATGGTGATTGCGGAGCCGATGTGTTTATGGACTTTGATTTATATGTGTTTCAAGTTCAGGCTTAAAAGGCATTAATCACATCGGAGCGTTTGCAAATGCATCAATCACATAGGAGGAAGGGCATCACATCGGAACATTGGAAAATGCATTAATCGCAATCAGAAGCATTGAGTTGCGCATATACAGGGGTGAGCCATCAGCCACTTAATTTTCAATTTAATTTAAAAAATATTGTGTTGTATTGTGTGTACAAGTACATTGTCTTGTTGATGATGGAGGCTCCGATGCCTTCATCGTAATCGGAAGTAATTCATATAATCGACACCCTTTTGTAATGGCCCGATGTGATAATTTCATCGCATGCTATTTCATATAAGAATGGGCCTCCAGTTAAGCGAAGGTGCACGGGTCCACAAGACCACGTGGCATTATCATATTGTATGGCAAGTTGAAATGTATCGGGAGCATTTTCTTTGTGGCCCAATTGAACAGTGAAAGGAACCGAACCCGATGCATATTATAGGTTGCAGATAATAGTTGAACTCGGGTCTGATTAACAATCAGAATCGGAGTTTTTTATTTGAGCCATTTGTTATGCTATAAGTCTGGACCCGATCTATGTTATACGGTGTAGTTAATAGTTGATCGCGGGTTCGCGTTTCAATCAGAATCGAAACTTTTTTTATTGGCTGCTTTGTAATATTATGTTTTGGACCCAATGCAGTTTATGAAGTGGATTTAATCTCTTTTTAGGTCCGCCAGTATATGTGCAAATGAAAATTTTTCATTTTTTTATGACGCGACAAAAGGTTTTGCAACATTTGGTTTGTTGTATTGTTTTAAATATATACAAAGCGCATTTGTAATAGGCCCTACAAATTTTAGTTTAGCTTCATTTCAAATAGTTTTTTTTTATGTTTTAATATGCGTGGCATATATAAAGTAAGAAGCCTGAGAGGCTATTGTAACAGACTGTAATTTTTTTATTTTGAAAGCATATGCGATGTGATAATCACAATTGGAAAGTCGGCATGAATCATATTCTATTTATTCATTGCATCACAAAATATCAAAAGTGAATTTTAACATTTATTACAAGGATTCGCCGATCTCCGATTGTACGAAAAATGTTGAAAATATGGGGAGATTAAATGTTAATTAAAATATTTTTAGTTGTTCTCATTATTGTTTTTTATTTCGGCTGAAAGCATTCATTTGAATTGCAGAACAAAAGTTCGATATCCTTTCATTTGAAGAACCAGAGAGAGTTTACCTGATTCTGAAATGTCAAAGAGAAGCAGAAAGTCTAAAGTTGTTTTTGTTGCAAATTCTCTTGTGCTAAACATGTTGCCGAAGGAAAAACCGACGAAGCTCAAGCTAGTCACAGACACCTCTTGGCAAGGACTGCGGAAGATGACATGGGAGAATGTATACAATTTTCTTGAAAAAGAGAAACCTAGGGTTGTTGTGCCCAAAGTAACTATTCCTGATGAAGAAGATTCAGAATCTAACTCTGATTCTCAACTTAGTTCATTGGAAAATTCATTTTTACATTGAGTTTCTTCCCGGGCAAATATTTTTCCCTACTATGATGTTATCAGATGGGTCATTGACAATGTGACCATTCAAAATAGGAATTTTTTTTCTGCTTCTGGATCAGTATTCGGGTCATTCCGGGCAGAAGATATTAAAGCAATGTACCATCTTCCCAATCCACAAAATATTTACAACAAAGAATTCCTTAAGGAATATGCTGAAGAAGATCCAAACCAGGCAGAGCCAATCAAAGAATGGAGGAATAACCCTGAGAAACATAAGAAAGAGACATCAAGTATGTACTCTATGGAGTCTCTTGCACCTCCATATTTTTATGCCGCAACAATGATGTGTAGGTTGTTTGGAAATGAAAACTCTGCTATATTTTCTATTCAAATGGTCCCGTTAATTTATTCTGCTCTTAATTCTGAAATTATGGATTGGGCTGTCATTTTTTCGGATAAGATAGCTAATCGAATTCTAGAGTATAGAAAAGATAATAATTTATGGAATTCTTCACCTTTCCAGTTTTGTGGTTATATTTTGGACGCCCTCTATTTCAATTCTGAGTTCCCCATGCTAGGTTGGAAATGGACTCCAAAAGAACCTATTCCTATTCACGTGTATCATAATTTCTTATGGAAAGAACATTTCAAACTTCATGTTTACAAATTCTTCCATGGTTTTCTAATTCCAATATACCAAACTATTTTTGGTCATTTCCCACCTAAACTGTCCAATAAAGCCAAGACTGATTTGTATTCTATCATAGATTGGTTCGGAGAAGAAAAATTCACTTATATCAGAATTTTTTGGAGTATTGTTCAGCGACATATCCTTCCCCTATATGTTCCAGATAAGTTGTTAGCTCAGGGATTTCCTATCAACTGACAGTTGAAGGAATGTCTAGAATTTTGAAAAGAAATAAAAAGCTTCTGTGGGCTACCTTCCATTTTAAGTGTCGTGACTATACTCTTAATATTTTTTCTCATGCTGAAAAATAAGTTGGTAATATTTCGAATCTTAAGTTTTCAACAATTCCTGGAAGACAATACGACCCAAGGAAAGTGGCACATGAACCAGATATTTTTGATGATTTGTTTGTTTCCATGGATGATATATCCCAAGTCTTTGATTTAGCCAAGTCCAAGTTACATGCTAAGGACTTGAAAAAGTTTTTGTTGTATAGAAGCCAAAGGTTAGTTAATTTTCCTCTTGATCAGTTGAGAGCTCCCATACAGGAGAAAGCATCACAGCAAGCAGGAAGTAGTTCTAGTAAAGAAGTAGAAGGAGTTGATTCTGTTTTAGGGAAAACAGATGACAGCAATAAACCCTACAGTGCCAAAATAGAAACAGCTTCTCAGAAAGATACACAGAATCCCTTAGTGCAAACAGAAAAAGGGAACACTGGCACTGATGCCCAGGTACATATTGAAAAGGGAAGTATAGAAAGTAAAAAAATTAGACATGCATCCAAGGATAATGCAGGTTCTCAACTAGGAGGACAAGTAGATACTGAATTGGTTGTTTCTTCTCATTTTCTAAATCAATATCAAAAATTTGCATAGCATATAGGATTGCAAAACAATCCTGAAGTTGACGATCCCAAAGATCAGGATGTGGAAATCATTCCTGAAAACCCCACTATAGAAATTATGCTAAAGATAGAAGAAATCCCTCCTTAAGATATATTCTACAGTCCCAAACATAGGTTTGTGGTAATAAAACAAAGGAAAAGGAGGAGAATAGATCAAGATGATCTTTTGGCATCTTAGGGGGAATCACTAAATGTTGTTTATAAAAATGCTGAGGTGGATCCATCTGAGGATCTCACCAAATTGTCTCAATATGCTGGTGCCTATAGTGCTACCACTTTAGATAAATCTTCCGAAGTTTCACAGCTAGTAAAACAAAAGGATACGCAAATTGCTATCTTTGAAGAATAGGTTGCAAGTGATCAGCAAAAGATCATTTAGTTGGAAGAGCGGGTACAGGATGTAGAACTCAGAGCTAAACAACTAGAAGAGAAACTTAGGCTTGAAAAGAAAAATATTGATGAACAAACCTTGGGCAAACAACAACATTTGATTCAAGAAGTAGAAAAGCTACAAAATCTTTTACAGAATGAGAGAAATTCAAGGGTTCAACAGGAAAAAATGTTCCAATCAGAAATGGACAAGTTCAAGGAGTATCCCAAGCTGGATCAATTCATTACTGAAGCTCTTGAAATGAAAAATTTTCTATCTCAACAGTTAAATGAATTTTGTTTAAATTTGACATAAATTGAGCCTTTGTACGAAATTACATCGTCTTTGATAGATAAATCAGTCACTCTTAGGCAAGAAATTGAAGATGTTGATGATAGAATTTTCGAGTTTATTTCATGGCAGGATACAAAGGAAGGAAGAAAAGCTAAGCTTGCTAGAATTGAAGAAAGACACAAGGAAATTCTATTTATGGAATGGGAACAACAATTAATGAAATTGGAAAGAGTCACATCAAGGGCTAAAAGTTTAATGAATAATACAACACAATTGATTAATGACAGCCTGTACGCTACCAATTTGATCTCAGATTATATTGCAGGAAAGTTACCTAAAGTAAAAGAATCCGATTCTAGGTGGAAGCAAGAGATAATCGATAAAAATAAAAAAATTAGCAAAATTCAAGGAATTTCATGGGATAATATGTGGTATTATCTGATCAAGCCACACAGCCAACAGATGGCTATCAAATTCCTTTCGAATGCTATTCAATGTATCATTCATGAATTGTCTGATGCTACATGCACTGGACAGTTACATTCAAAAATGACTCGACCAACAGAAGTCCAAGATATGCTCAATGTCTGCCACCTTTCTTCATCCAACTCAATCGAATATTAATGAGCTATTCTACTACAAGTTCGCATTTTAGTTTAAGATATTTTATTTTAGATAAATTGTAGGAATATTTTTACTTATTTAGTTTTATTGAGTACCTATTTAAACCCCTTTCATGCATTTAGAAAGGGGCCCTTAATTTGTAATATTTTTTGACTTGCAGATTACATTTTTGTACTACATTTACTTCTATATTCTTTTATAAAGGGTCACATCTGGTGATTCAGAGCATAATTATTTTTTAAGAGTTGCATTTCTATACCTCGGAGTTGATTTTGTGTTGTAATTGTTGGATTATATCTATTCACCGTTAATTACTTTTGTCATATGATATTCTATTTTAATTTTTCTAATTTTCGAGGCTTCAACATTTTTGGGACTAGAAGGAGGGGAATAGTTATGAATGGCAGATAAATCTAAATCTGAAAGCCATTCTAAGAGCATATCAATTATAGAACTGCACATAACATCTTCATAGTTGTCAGGAATTTGTTTCAGAAGAGTAGTTGGTTTAAGTATAAATGCGCGTTTGTCTATTGGTGTTGTGTTTATAAAGTTGTATGCTCTTGAGCTATGATTAAATGGTAGTGATACAACTATGTGGACTGCTTGTTGAGCTGAAATTTGTTGAATGATGAGCAAAAAATTGTATAGAGACCGTATCATTTCAATAGCATCGATTTTTCTCTTTTCATGTTCTTTTTGTATCCTTTTGAATGCATTTGTCATAGACATGTCAACTTTGGTCATATATGAAATGCAATATGAAACTGCAGCATATGCATTTAGAACATATTGAGCATCTGTATTTGCATTCCATAGGTGTGGCATATTGTACGCAAAGCTATTATTCCATATTTCTAATGGTTTTCGTTGCAACAATACCATTGGTTGTGTTAATTTACTTTGTATTAATTCAATGTAAGCAGTTTCTGTTAACTAGAATTCATCTAAAAAATATTCATGGCTAGTTAAATTTTCATAGTGTTTTTTCTCTAAGGTGCTTTGCAAGGAAAAAAAATTTTCATTTATTGAACCATGTACCAAAGTAATTGGTTCAAGAATCCTTGTTCTTTTCATTGGTAGCATTGGAAATTTTAATCTATACTACGATGCTTTTCTTTTTTTATAGCTTTTGGTATGATGATGTTCATGTATCTTTGCGAGTTCTGGATCAAGGTGATTTTTCCTACAAGTTATATAGTTATGCAATAAGTTTTCAATTTCTAAGTTAGTATTAATTCCATATACTAGAGCATTTTCTATCCATATAGGAGCATGTTCATATGCACTATCTCTATTTTGGAACTCAGTTACAAAGTAATAATCTAATATTTTTCCAAAAAATGTGCTATGTTGCCAGATCAATTTCTTCAATGCATTTGTCTTATGTCTATAGTAACGTGTACATGTTACTGGGTCCTTTCTGACAAGATAATCAATGTTGCATTCCTCAATTGTTTCAATGTGTTTGTCTTTATTTCTATTGCTATGTAATTTAATAAGAATTTTTACTAGTGGTGTCCAAAGATTCTTTGCACTTGTAAATGTAACAAAGAAAGTTAAAGGACTTGATTTTCATATGATTGGAAATATATTTTTCTGCATTTGTTGATAGTAATCAGGAGAAATTCTTATGTGTTTGAAATCTATGTATCCAATGTGACTTTTTAGTAACTTTTCTAAGTTGGGCTTGTACTTAACATATTTTTCCAAAAACTTTCTTCCTTGTAATTTTCCTTTTCTTATTTGTATTGAGATGCATGACATGACCTTTTCAATGAGTATTTGCATTGTCTTGAAGAACAAATTTGTGATGTGATAGGAAAAGTGACCACTGCAATGCATTAGTTCCCACTTTACTATTTCTTGGTAATGAAATCTTTGTAGTATATCATCGTCACGTGGATCTCCAAATAATAGTGATATCACTATTAGTATCTATGTGATGTTTTCTTTCCGGATGGTAGTTTTCAATGTCTATGATTTCAACCATTTTATTCCATGTATTTATTCTTCAGATTCGTATGGTGATTTGTTTACTAAGTACTATGTATCTCAGATTTTTTTTCCTCAAATATGAGAAGAGATTCTATAATATTTTTTGGTTTATTGAATATATCTCTATGATAATGTTTACTAGCACAAAATACTAATTTTACTATTATATTGTATCTTTGATTTCAAAACAGTAAAATAAGAGAAGAAAAGTTGCAAGTAACTAGTTCCTATTTTGCATCTCTCTGTATTCCAAAAGTATTACTGCAAAACAAAGATGATGCAATGTTTATTATTGTCTCTGAAAACATGAATCTCACATACAAGCTATGTATTCTAGAAATAATTCACTTTTGTATACAATAGAAAGCATGAAATAAAAATTGTATGTGCCTTGATTGGTAAAGCTAATCTTGCTAGTTGTAAGTACAATAGTTATAATTACGAATTTTTATGTACAGTTAGGTATGCACTATAGCATAATAGCATTTTGAAGAAAACAATATGCTTCATACAATGACAATTACTGATTCAAAGAAAAGTAGGAGAAAAAAAGGCTAATTGGGTGGCAGCCTTGCAAGAATATGGTATTGACATTAAACCAACAAATATTGTTAGAGGACAAGGTTTTTGCAAATTATTAGTAGGGGCTCATAATATATCAAAAAATAAATATCTAAAGAATGCTATTTCAGTGAGTCAGATAAGTATTATAGATTCTGAATCTTAGTATGCTGATCTGATATTTTACTTCAAAAATGGATATGATCCTTCTAATGTCAGCTATGAGAATAAACGTGCTTTAATATTAAAAGCTACTAAATATGAAATCATTGATAATGTGCTATTCAGAAAAAATTATGATTCAATCTTACTAAGATGTCTTGAACATACCAAGGAAAAGAAGGTTTTGTAGGAACTAGATGTTGGACTAGCAGGAGGTCATTTTGGAGGCAATACCACAGCCCACAAAATCATCCATGTTGGATATTATTGGCCTACCTTTTTTAAAGATTCTTATGATTATGTGAGAAAGTGCAAGATTTTCCAAACTGCTAGTGGAAGGCAGAGGAAGCCATCTTTTCCTCTACAGCCAGCAAACATTGAAGAACCATTTGCGTAATGGGGGATTTATATTATTGGTGAGATAAGTCCTCATTTTTGCAAGTAGCATAAGTACATTATCACAGCAACAGATTACTTCACAAGATGGGTAGAAGCAATTCCTCTAGAGGTAGCCAACTCTGACATAATTATTGATTTCATTTATCAATACATCATTACCAGGTTTGGTGTATAAATAGTTAATTGTTAAAAGGTAACCCTGTCGGGACTATGAACATTTGCCTGCAGTAGAAGCAATAGTTGTGACAATAGAGTATATTACATAATCTAAACTTGAGAAAATTCACTTATTTTATTATTATCAACTAATCAAAGCTTGAGATAACACAAAAAAAAATTTAGTCCTTGAAGAATTAGAAAGAAATTGTAAGTGATTTTTATTCTTTTACATAGTTAGATTTTATTTGAATTATCTTAAGAAAATTTTTCATTATCTTTAGAAATTTTTACTTACCTGAAATATAGTATTCATTTCATTTTTTCAGAGATAACTATTTCTTCCCCAATTGTTGTACTGTAGAACAACCCTCCCCATTTTTAAATTTTTAGAATAAATCCCATTTAAGAATAAGTCCCCTTTTTATATCTTTTCCATAAATAAAAAGATGCATATCACATTTTATTCACAAATTTTACAATTTTTCAAAAATTACCAATCTTATGAGTTAAAATAACTTTTAACATATTTTGAACATATTAGAAAGATTTTGTACTTAGAAATATCTTAAAATGAATAGTAAATCACAATCGGAAATTTGGAAAAGTTCTTTTAAAGAGTTGTTGCTTTGAGAAGTTCCAACGCGATCGCGCTCAATCGCAATCGCACTTCGGAATAATATTAAGTATTGGACTTTTTCTATTTATCACAATGCGATGCGATTTATCGAAATCGCGTCTCGGGAAAAATATTAAACATTGCATTCATCTCATTGCAAAATTCCGATGCGATTGCGCTCAATCGCAATTGCATTTTTGTATTAATTTGATGTACGTAGTTTATAATTAGAAATATGTTAAAATGAATATTAAATCGCAATCGGAAACTCAGAAAAGTCGTTTTAAAGATTTGTTATTGCTTTGAGAAGTTTCAATGCGATCACGCTCAATTGCAATCGCATTTTGGAATAATATTAAGTATTGCACTTTTTCTATTTATAACAATGCGATGCGATTTATCGCAATTGCGTCTCAGGAAAAAGATTAACTATTGCATTCCTCTCATTGAAAAATTTCGATGCGATTGTGCTCAATTGCAATCGCATTTTCGGAGATAGATTATAACAGTCCACTTCATTTTAAATCTCCGATGCGATCTAAATTTCGAAAAAAATGTTTTCACTGAAAAAAATTGTGATGCAATCATCGCAATCGGAAAATTGGCATGAATCACATTCTATTTATCTTGTGCACAATTGAAAACTTGCGATGTGATTGTTATTTTGCCTTTATATTTATTCATCGCATCGTAAAAGATCAAAAGTGAATTTTAACATTTATTACAAGGATTCGCCGATCTCTGATTGCTACGTGGCTTCTCCATAGGCTTATCGCACACATTATAGAAATACCATTTAATACCTTGTGAGCATGCGATATACCACTACAATTTTGTAAGATGATCACTGTTGAATGGAAAATTCTGAGTGAATAAACTGATTCCCGGTACAAGATGCATCGTTGGCCTGGAAAATTGTTGAAAACAAATTAGTTGAATAAAGTTGAATAATTTAAATTGCCTCGATCTATTTATTTAACATTTTGCTATAAATATTTGACATTCTATGATATAATATTACACAACAACAGTGTATACAAGCAATAACAGAGAATGAAATTATAGAAATTTAAAATTTAAATTAAGTTATGTTCTAAATAAACTTTATCATTTTTGTATTATTATTTATTTTAATTATAAAAACTTTAAAAAATTATTTAAAAAAAATTAATTGTAAAAAATTATTAGGATTGAAATTTGTTGAAATGTTAAATAAATCTAATACAAAGAATAATACTTAAAATTGTGATTTAAAAAAAATAATTTTAGTAATTGGGATTATGTTAAATATTTATAGTGAATAATTCTTATTTTTCTAATTCAAATTCAAATTTTCACAAATTACATGATAAACATTAATGTTTTGATGATTATTACTTAAATTAGTTATATTTGAACTAACCTATACCATTTTCGTATATATGTAGATTAACTTGGCAGTTTGATAGTTTTCGAACTCCACACCTCTAAGATATTTCAGCCTTGAGTATTAATTGTACTATGGATAATTATAACAATTTAATAGTTTTGATATTTCTCGGTATCTTATCTCATTAAGTGTTTCATGCCAATTTTTATGGCTCTATTAATTCTATTCAACTTTCTCTTTTAACTAATTCGCTTTTTGTTTCTTGTCCATAGAAATGCATCTGAGTCTGGGCAGTTCATTCTATTGGTGTTGTACGAAAGCCTATCCATCGAAGGTTATAAACCTTTTCAATTAATATGACATTAACAATGTTCAAGTCTTACGACATTAATTTTACCTTTCAAATATGCTTTATTCTGAATGTAGTATAGTTGAAACCATAGGTAATAAAGATAAGTTTATAAGCCCATGGGTAACTATATAAAGACTTTTATCATAAGTCGAGATGAGTAAATTAAGTTATGTTTGTACTATATATTGTACATTGACGAAAGAAGCTGACCCCTGAGGTACTTGACATCAGTGCTGAACTTCTCTAGACTGACTCATAGTCATATATAGCATTACTAAGTACACATCAACCACATGCTAATAAGAACATCATAAATAAAATTGTGATGCATCGAGCTTTCATTACTTGTATGATTAGAAGTTGCAAATAGAACATATGGATAACACTGTAAAATTGGAATCTATCACGTTTAAAATTGGATAACACTAATTATGAGTATATTATAGTTAAAAAAATAAGTTTTTATTTACGTTAATTACAATTTAATACTTAATAAATATATATATAGTAGATATTTATTTTGTTCAATTTTCCACTTCTCTTTAAATTATTTGTGCTAATAATTTGTTTATTTATTATTTTATATTATTATGTTTATTTATTATTTTATACTATTAAATATTGAACTGTAATTGCAAAATACTGTTAATTTATATAATTTTTATTAATGTAAATTTAGTCAATATTTCAATTTATAATGTCATCCACATAGTTTTGACTTGCTGCTCCAAATTATTGAATTTTGGTATGTGGAGTTGTTTAGTTTTCATTAAATTATAAATTAGATATTAATATATTTTCTACTAGGTTGAAAATACTTTTAAGAACCATTGTATCCAAATCATTAAGTAATTTGTTAAAGAGCACAAGTTACAGATTTATCTCTTCTCACTTCGAGGATTACATTAAAGTAAATCCATGTCGAATCTACATTTATCATTGATCATTTCTTGATTGTACAAATGCTCATATTTGTCCACCTATTCTGGTGCGAAAACCATCATGAAAAAATAAAACTCAAATTTCAATGTTATTAACTATACATACAATGATTATTAACAATAAGGTTTTCCGCATCGAATATGTAATTTATCATATCCATTATGCAAGTGAAAATCTGAGTTGGATGATCTAGTTGATGTCACAGACATCCCATGTAGATCTCTTGATATCAACAACCATTAATTCAAAATTAAATAGCATAAAATTATGGCAGTTGTACCAGTTTCTACTTTGCAGTTGTTACTTTGCTTGAAGCTTTGTAAATATTATTTCCGCTCTTTATATTTTCTGTTCTTGACAGTCGAAATATTTTTATTCTGCTCAACACATCTGCAACTAGATTTATCATGCGACTCGACACTGTGCAAGAAAGCTTTCGCAAGTTAGACTAGAACTGTGCACCTCTGGTTGCAAGGTTTGCTAAGCATAATTTCTCTTACTGTTTGACGTAATTCCATATATTAAATTTGCTTTCTTGCTTTGATTCTGAGTGAAAAGTAGATGATATTCTACCTGCAATTTACATATTATGCAATGTGCTTTTAAATGATAGCTGATGGAACACTGATAATTTCAATTCCATTCGAATTTGATAAAGTTGGTACGTCCTACAAATTTCATTTCTTTTTAACAAATTTACAAAGTTCCTAAAATTCCTTCTCAAGATTATGTCACACAGAGAAAACATAGAAAATAGAATTTTGTTACGTCTCTAACATGAGAATACCATTTGTATCAGCTTCGCAGGATTCAAGGTCATTTCCCTTGGAACGAATTTGTTTACTAAAGCCTCTGTTCATTAAAAAATGTAGATTATTATCATCATCATTTTCTGAATCAAATTCCACTTCATTTGTAGCTTCGGTTCATGAAAAAGGATTTGATTTGAGATTATGCAACTTCGACATCTTATCATCTTCGATATTTGGGGAGTTCTCCTCCTTCAAATAAGCTTATCAGTTTGCAATATTAACAAATTTGATTACTAAAGTATCCATTCATTAAAAAATGTAGATTATTATCATCATAATTTTCTGAATCAAATTTCACTTCATTTGTATCTTCGGTGTTGGCATCTTAAAAACTATGTTCTTGTTCATAAAACAAAATATTAGCCTGATTATTATCATTTCTATCTAGAAGCACTGCGACCTTGAATTTATGATGCAAAATTAAAAGGTCTCTAATACAGAGTTGCTAGACGTTAAATAACATCCAAAGGCGTGCAAAGTCGAAACAAATATTAAATGTGATGGCAACAGGAGAGACAAAATAAATAGTTCTATTCCTTAACAATAAAAATTGGTATTACAATGTCTTCCTCTCATAGAGGGTTTTACAAAATAGTGACTGCTACAAGACACAGCTGATTGTTCACTATTTTAGAAAGAAATTGGAACACAAAAAACTGGACATAAAAAATGGAACAGTAAAAAGAGAAGTAGCTAATAAAATAGATGCAAAGCCAAGTGTAGTTAAGACAGTCACAAGAACAAAACTCTATGAAAGAAATTAAATTTCAAGCTACTTTTTTCTCATTGGTATCCTCCAAAAAATTATTTCATGTTGTGCATATTATGGAGGCAAGAAAATACAAGCGCCTCAGTTGAAATTTAGTATGAATTAATCTTTAGACAATTGCTTCCAGAATACAAGACACCTAACAAGAGTCATTAATTTAATTGATTGACTAAAAGCAACACTAGAAGCAGTCAAAACAGAAGTAGCAAATAGAACAGATGCAAAAGCAACAATAGTTTATAGGTTATGTACTTATAGCTTAGTGATAATAGTGCTTGTTGCACTATATTCTAGATATTTATAGCAAATTAGAGTAGCTACCCAAATAGTCACATTAGTATTATTGCTATGGACCTATGGTGGTGGTAGTCTTACTCCCATGCCCTAAGTTATTATTATAGGACCTTAGAGATTTCATATAGTATAAATCAAGATTGTTCTATGTCATCTATTATTCACATTATCCTGAACGAGTTACTATGTCTCAACTTCTGGTATTGCTCTTATTCTTTAGTCAATTGATACCTTTGGATAGTTAATTTGTTGTTTTTTTCTTGATGTTTTAGCAAAGTTAGGTGCGACTTGCTGCATTGAATGAAATATATGAATTTGGAACGATGGAATGTAGTGACATGCAATTCTCAAAGATGGTTCAACAACTAATAGCAGAAGAAGACACCGCTAATATTAAAATAAACTGTAGAAACAAAGCAACGAAGAAAACAAGTGTTGGATACTTTGCATGTAAACCTTCTAAGAAGTGGTTTAGCTGCAGCTTAAAATGGTGTAGATGTTGTTTTTGTATGCAGTACATTTGTTAATATGCAAAAACATAATAAGCATTTGTTAAATATCAACACAAAGGAAAGCAAAGAAAAAATAAAATAGTCAATACTTTAAATATAGATGTCGTACTAGGTTGTATAGATACGACCTTAGATGATCCAAATGTCGTTGTTGTATATACCATCATTGTTAATGTCCATAGAACAATGTCTGGTTGTTAGCAATCATCATAGAATACATTTATTCTTCATTGAAATGAATATTTTGTCTTATCACAAAAAGTGGTGTAACCACCAAATTTTCAAAATATAATAATAGAGTTAGTCCATATTATGTTGACCTATCTTGTTCAATATTTGCTACATTGACTTGAAAATACATTCTTTGGTGCAATAAAGTTGAGACTTGCATAAGGATTGAATGCTTTGTAATAACTAAGTCGATTATCATGTTCGGCTATTTGTATGAAGCATATTGTTGCCTTCAACATGCTATTATCATACAGTGCATATCTAACTATACATACATATTCGTAATTATAACTATGTTGCTTACAACTAGCAATGTTAGCTTTACTAGTCAAGACACATAGAATCTGTATCTCATGCTTTCTATTGTGTAGAAAAGTCAATTATTTCTAGAATACATAGCTTGTATGTGAGATTCATGTTTTCGGAGACAATAATAAACATTTCATCTTCTTCGTTTTGCAGTGATACTTTTGAAATACAGAGAGATGCAAAATAGGAGCTAGTTACTTGCAACTTTTCTTCTCTTATTTTACTGTTTTGAAATCAAAGATACAATATAATAGTAAAATTAGTATTTTGTGCTAGTAAACATTATCATAGAGATATATTCAATAATGCAAAAAATATTATAGAAGCTCTTCTCATATTTGAGGGAAAAAAATCTAAGATACATAGTACTTGGTAAACAAATCACCATACGAATCTGAAAAATAAATATGTAGAAAAAAATGGTCGAAATCATAGACATTGAAAACTACCATCTAGCAAAAAAAAACATTGCATAGATACTAATATTGATATCGTTTTAATGAACCATAGTCTCTTTAGACTAAAACAATTTACATATGCTCCTGGAGATTGTTTGTTCAATGCATTTGAAGTGCTTCTGCACTTTTGTTACTCATCTATTGAATTGCGAAATGGAATAATAGACCATTTTCTTAATTCTCTGCAGTGAAATGACACAGAGGCAAAAGATTCATACCAATATGAACTAGATCCTATCATGTTATATCAACTTCATGGAATTCACGATGTTGACACATACCTTCGTAGAATGGGTTTTTCGGCATCTAATAGCAATTTCCAATCTGAAAGAGGCCTATGGGGAGACACATTTTTCATATCGTGGCTATCAAAGTGGTTGAGCATACCAATTGGAGTCTGGTCACTAACAATGAAAACAAGGCATTTGTTCTTCAACCACTATCTAGATACAATTCCACTAAACATTTTGTTTTATGATATAGATCCCATTAGTGGACATTTTGAACCCATATTATACAAAATATTATGTAGATGCAACTTTGTACCAAATTATTCCTTCTCACCTCTTTGAAAATATCTTGAAAACCATTATGAATCCGTTGTTCATGAAATGAAAATTAATGGATTGCATATAGAAAAAACAACTATGTTGAAATGTGCTAATAGCATGTTTACTACAATTTGTCATTTAATAGAACCTAAATTTGATGAACAATCTCTTAGAATATACATTGTCCAGTCTTTTTGCAATGCACTAATGGCTAGAAGCAATGATTCATTGAATTGTATAGAAAAACACTTAAAAAATGAAACTAGACAAAGTCAAACAATGGTTGCAGGCTGGCAACAATACCTAATTAATATGGCAATGCCACATGAAAAAGGAGGAGTTGAGGGAACATCATTTTTCTTCCAATGGATATCGATCATATTTAATGTAAACATACAAATATGGTCATTTACCAGTAAAAACATTGTAAATTACTACCAATCAAAAAAAAAATTCAACCAAACGTACAACATATTATCATTTGAAACAAGCACATCACATATTCACTATGAACCATTACTATCAAATAAAAATACAAATCGGTGAAATTTGCAACATAGAATAGTACAAATGCACGAAAACACCAACAATAGAATAAAATTGTGCAAATTGAAACAAATGATACGTACAAATGACCCAAATAAAATTGGACAAAATAGAAATAAAATAGCAGATAAAAATTTCTCATCACGAAGAAGTACTCCCATAGAAATTTACAAACGAAAAATTGAAGACACATCAAAAACCAAATTTCCAATATGTAAGAAATTACAATTTCAAAAGAACATCTCAAGCATTGGACTTGAATTAGAAAAAATGTACATAAACATATCTAGAAAACAAAAGACATTGCATTCAAATATGATTTGTGGATCTTGCAAAACAACACTTGCAAATGAAAAGTTTCCTCACTTTGCAACACCTGAACAAATAAGACGTAACAAGCCATTGCAAACTGTAACAAGACTTTCAGAACTTGAGGAAAGACTTATTGCATTGAGAATTCCCTTTGCACAAATAAGACAATGTGGGAAAAAGCGATCACAAATGGGCTTAACTGGTTCAATAATCAATGTACCTGTCGAGATGGACATTGTCCAAAAAGCATTGCCACAATCAATAAAAAATACAATCACAATTGCTATTGCATTAAAATGGAAACTAGAATACAAGAATGCATATCAAACAGGAAAAGTGCGTGTGCATATTGTCATGAAAGCACTTAAAGAACTATGTTCTCGAAATTTGTATAAAACTAAAAAAATTTCCATTAATAGCAATTGGAATCATATACTTGAATTGGACAATAAAGGTAATAAATCCAATGATCACAACATTGATAGAAAAAGTGAAACTGATAGAATTTCACAAACTGAAAGGCCAACTAAAACCTTGGTACATGGATTCATAGCTTCACAACGAATTCATGATTTACTAGACAAGCTTATTGAAATAGCACCAACTGAGGGACAATGACCACTTGGGATATTCAAAGACAAACATGAAGAAGAAATGAGTTTCCCAACACTATTCTTTTGAAATCCACGTGACGATGATATACTACAAAGATTTTGTTACCAAGGAATAGTAAAATGGGAACTAATGCATTGCAGTGGTCACTTTTTCCTATCACATTACAAATTTGTTCTTCAAGACAATGCGAATACTCATTGAAAAGGTCATGTCATGCATCTCAGTACGAATAAGAAAAGGAAAATTACAAGGAAGAAATTTGTTAGCAAAAGATGTTAAGTACAATCCCAACTTAGAAAAGTTACTAAAAAGTCATATTGGATACATAGATTTCAAACACATAATAATTTCTCCTGATTACCATCAACAAATGCAGAAACATATATTTGCAATGATACCACAATTAGGTCCTCCAACTTTCTTTGTTACATTTACAAGTGCAGAGCATCTTTGGACACCACTATTACAAACTCTTACTAAATTACATAGCAATAGAAATAAAGAGAAATACATTGAAACAATTGAGGAATGCAACATTGATTATCTTGTTAGGAAGGACCCAGTAACATGTACACGTTACTATAGACATAAGACAAATGCATTGAAGCAATTGATCTGTGAAGATAGCACATTCTTTGGCAAAATATTAGATTACTACTTTGTAACTGAGTTCCAAAATAGCGGTAGTGCACATGAACATGCTCTTCTATGGATAAAAAATGCTCCAGTATACGGAATTAATACTAACTTAGAAATTGAAAACTTCTTGGATAACTATATAACATTTAGCACAAATCACCTTGATCTAGAACTCGCAAAGATACATCAACATCATCATACCAAAATTTGTAAAAAACGAAAAGCATCCCAGTGTAGATACAAATTTCCAATGCCACCAATGAAAATAACAAGGATTCTTGAACCAATTACTTCGGTACATGGCTCAATAAATGAAAAACTTTTGTCCTTGCAAAGCACCTTAGAGAAAAAACACTATGACAAATGAACCAGTCATGAAGATTTCTCATATTAAATCTAGTTAACAGAAACTGATTACATTGAATTAATAAAAAGTACATTAACACAACCAATGGTATTCTTGCAACGAAAACCATCAGAAATATGGAATAATAGCTTTTCATACAATATGCCACACCTATGGAATGCAAATACAGATGCTCAATATGTTCTAAATGCATATGCTGCAGCTTCATATTGCACTTCATATATGACCAAAGTTGACAGATCTATGACAAATGCATTCAAAAGGATACGAAAAGAAAATGAAAAGAACAAAATTGATGCTATTCAAATGATACGGTCTCTAGGCAATGCTTAACCTTCAAAAAATTTCAGCTCAACAAGTAGTTCACATAGCTCTATCACTACCATTGAATCATAGTTCAAGAGAATGCAACTTTATAAACACAAAACCAATAGACGAACGCACATTTTTACTTAAACCAACTACTCTTCTAAAAAAAATTCTTGACAACTCTGAAGATGTTATGTGCGGTTCTATAATTGATTACTATATCAATAGGCCTAATGCTATTAAGCATATATGTTTAGCCGAATTTGTATCAAAGTATAGGAAAGATGGAAAACCAATATCAAAAAGAAAAAAAGAAAAAGTGATTCAATTCATTAAATACAAAAAACACATTGACTGTGAAAACTATTACATAGAAAAACTTTTGCTATATTTTCCATTCAAAAACAATGAAAATGCACTAAAGCAAGACTGCTCTACATGGAAAAGTGCATATATGTTGCATAATAACACAATAAAGAACAATGAAACTAAGTACACATATAACATGAACAATAAATGGGGTGATTTGGAAGAAGAAATTCAAAAAATTGATAGCAGCACTGCAACTTCTAATCATACAATAAAAAAATCTGGAATATCTGATGATGTTACTGAGAAGTATGACTTGGCTAAAGATTTGCAATTTCCCCAATGAAATGAGAAAAAAATACATCTTAACATTGGTTTTCAATTTACAGAAAATCCATTTATGCTTAGCAATGAAGAATACTACAAAATTAGGATAATGCTTAATAAATAACAACAAGAAATACTCAAAGGCATTGCAATGAAAAAACGAACGAACATAGACAAACCATTCTACTTATTTTTGACTAGAGGAGCTGGTACTAGAAAAGCATTCACAGCAAAAGCAATATTCCAAAATCTCATGCGCATCTACAATGAACATTACAATATACACCCTTTGAAACCAAAAGGTTTGATATTAGCATACACGAGTAAAGCTGCATATAATGCAGGTGGAGTTACAATTCATTCCACATTGCTAATGGCTTTCAACAAATCTAGTTTTATTCCACTTAGCAACGATGTATTAGACTACTTAACACAATTGTATGAAGAATTAAGGGTTTTTCTCATTGATGAAGTATCTCTAATTGGAAGTTGTTTTCTATATCAAATTGATGATCGACTAAGAAACATTAAGCAAAATAAAAAAAATACTTTGGAAACATTGATATCATATTTTGTGGTGACTTGCACCAAGCACAACCTATACAAGATTCACTAATATTTGAACAACCTAAAATAAGAAAGCAACCAATAACATATGACTTTTGGAAAGAACATCTAAAGTACTATGAATTGCACATTGCAATGCGTCAAACAAATGAAAAATTCATTAGCATTTTGAATAGGATGCGTTTAAATAATCAAACAGAAGATGATTTGAATTACCTAAATAGACATTGTATTCGAAATGCACCTAATGATCCTACTTTCCCGTATCTATTTCTTAGGAATAAAGATGTAGCATTACATAACAAGAAAATGTTGTCTATTGTTCTTGGTGATGAAATCGTAATTAATGCAATTGATTACGAGGAAGAAAACCATGGAAACATACCATCTCATGCACAAACAACAACATTGCCTTCACAAATTATCCTAAAACTTAACATGCTAGTTGAAATATATGTAGGAAACTATGACTTACAAGATGGTCTAGTCAACGGTGCAGATGGTATCATTAAAGCATATGTAAAATTAGATAACTTTGATGTAATATGGATCAAATTCTATGATGAACGTGTTGGCCGTCAACAAGCACATCAATTTTATTTTCTATATAGCAAAGAAATTTCTAGTGATTGGACTCCCATACTACGCACAATAAAGCCAATTTCTGTATTAGCAAAAACAAGAAACTTGAAAATAAGAAAACAATTCCCAATCCAACTAGCATGTGCATGTACAATACAAAGATCACAAGGCTTGACACTAGACAATCTTGTATTTGATCCTTTAGGAATACGACGCCATGGATTAGTATATACAACTCTTTCTCGTGTGAGAAACATAGAATCATTGTATTTTCTTATTCCACTTAAGAAACAAAACTTTCGAATTCAACACAAAATTTATGTTGAAATGGGATGTTTACACAGAAACGCAAAGTGGAAACTAGACTACAACTATTCTTTATTAGAAACAAAAGCATATATTCCAATTCTTTCTCTAAACACTTTCATTTTACAAATACATATTGATGATTTGTTAAATGACTATGATCTAATGCAAGATGACATCCTATGTTTACAAGAAACACATTTGACTAATTCAATGCTTCTAAAAAGAATTGAAACATTCAATTGCATATCAAATCATAGTAAACATGGTTTGCTAATTTGTATTAAAAACCATATAAAGATCTTGAACCGTATTCATTTTGAAGAAAAAAACATTGAAGCTACACTAGCAAATTTGCTTCTTCATGACATGGATATTATAGTTGTGAATGTCTATGTTGCACCATATGCAACATTGAACATTACATTGGATCTTCTTTCAAAAGAATTATGCAAAATATATTCAAATCAAACAATAGCGATTGTCGGCGATTTCCAAATCAATATGCTTGAAAGCAACAACAAAATAAACAAACTAAGATCGTATATGCACAATTACAACCTTCATTTTCTTTTAGAGACAAATAACAATCAGAAATTATCAATCATTGATCACATATGGTCAAACATAACTTGTAGCTATAAGACTTTCAGGTTAGATACATATTGGAGTGACCATGATACTATTTGTCTCATCATTGAAGACAAAAATGAAACACAAACATAGTGCAAATGAAATTAGTCTAATGATTTTTTCTAGGCAATAGTATCATAGCCTCTTAACTACTATGACTTTTATTTCTAATTGTATGTCTTGCAGATTACTATAGCTTTCTACAATGAGTCAAATAGACAAAGACAAGTCACAAAAAGAAATAAACACATCTAGGTTTTCTTACTACACTAAACTTACTTACCCTTCAATGCATATGTATAGATATATATCTATGTTTAACTCTTTATTTATTTCTACAAAACTATTCCAAGACCTATTCTTATATTACTAGTGTTGACTTCTATAGCATTGTTCTTCATATAGACTTATACTATGCATCAAAAATTTATTTCTCAAGCATCACAGAATTCATTTTAATTCTTGAATTTTTCCTCCAACACATTGTAATATTTTCATGTACAAGTGAGACACGCCCCATTGCAAATTGAAAACTACATATAGCCACTTTGGAGTTATCTAACAATAAACACCACATAATATTGAATCTTATTCTCTACAGTATTTTAGCACTACAACACAATTTGTTTCCCTTTTCATCATCTCAATAATGTTCCATGTTTAAACTTGGAAATCATCGCCAATTGCTTATTTACATCAGAACTATTACATGCATAATTCTATGAATCCAAGTCTTCTTGTTCTTTTTTTCTTGTCAACCTTTAATTCCTTTTCCTCACCCTTCTGTAGAAACTTGTCAAACTTCCTGTTCACTTTACATTTGAATCCTTCTTAAATAAGATCTTCAACAATTTCCCATGTTGCTTATTGTCAACCTCTAAATTGCAATAAAGATAATATCAAATACAAATTAAATTTCTTCCAAAATTATAACCCCATTTCAATTACATAAAAATAAATTATTTCATAATTCATATGCATCTTAATCCACATTGTGCAATTTGAACAAAATGTGTCCAATTTAATCATTATTTCCGTTAATATCCCTATTATCTTTGAAATTTTATCTATACATTTTTTTTTTGGTTTCTTTTGTCCTATGGTGTTTCTATGTTATTTTTCGTTGAGTAGTACAACAAACTCAAATGACATATATCTTGATCAACATATCTATTCTATAAACTGCCAACTACCCATAATAAGTAACAACATTGGAAAGTGAGCTTGATCAAAAAACACATCCAGAATTGCTTATTACGCCCAAATTACTTAGTTTTTGATGCATATGTAAATGTTTTCATGGCAATCAGCAGTACCTAAACTTTCATACATCTGTACTAGATGCGTTTAAACGTTTCTATAGTACTAGAATTGAGTCATTTTTTCTATCAGCCAAAAAAACGTTTAATATTTTCAACTCAGATTATTATATATCTCTATTGCACCAATAGAATTTTCTAAATTTAATATTGTATAGTTTATAAGTATTCCATTATTCAAGTTTTAAAATGAAATTAATATTTCTGTCAATAACTAATATTTAGTTTTGAGTACAATACGCAATAACCTTATACTTTTATTTTTATTCTTAGTTGTTAAAATTTACCAAACACTTTGTGGTTGCATTCAAGCGCACCATTCAGTGACATTGCACCTTTTTCATCTCGTAGTTCTGGACAACAAGCTAGAATAGACAAAGAACAACAAATATCAAGTGCAACTAAATCAGACAAGTAAGTAAACTTGAAACAAATTCCTATACGTACCATTGACATAGCATTCATATTTATCACCAATATATTTTACTTCTAATTGTTTCTTTTTCCACATCAACATCATCAATACACAGATTGAATGCAACATATTTAGCTCTAGTTACCATTGAAGAACTAAAAATTCGCAAAACTGGAAGAATTTTCAATGGAGATGTTATGGTTATCTATAGCACATATCTTGATAAAGTCCACAAAGCACGACAAATACTACGTGCAGATTTGACAGATGCCGAAGGAATAAGGACAATCATATTGTCCATACCAACTAAGCTTATTGAAAAATATAGCCAAAAAATATCGCCAGGAAAAGCAATATCTATTACAAATTTTAAAGTTCTTCCCAAAAAAAATTATGACCGTGGTGATTGTGATTGGATTCTGCTGCTAACTAAACTAAGCACCATACAGAACATACCAACAATTTGCAAAGAACAAAAATTCATTCCAGATACAACAATAAAATAGCTTACAACAAATACATAAACATATCCAATTGGAACGATTGCAGCAGTTGTCACAGTTGCACGGAAAGTTGGTTTCCAATATACATTGCAAATTAAAGATGGAAATTTCTATGACAATAGAGCAACGGTAACAAAAATTACTTTGCAATGTTTTTATATTGCTAGTTCCATCCTACATTTCAATTCAGTTTCAAAAAAAAAAAACTTTCTGTGTTCTTTTGCAGTTGCAGTTATTTGAAACATTTGCACCGCTCTATGATGAAATTGAGAAAGAATTGAAAAAAGGCCATCTTCCAATTATGTTATTAAAAATCTTAAAAAATAGGAAAGAACTGAAGGACAAAACACTTCAAACAATGCAAGCTATATTCATCACAAAATTGAATGCAGAAGCAGCAGAAGAGTTACTTAGAAAATTGAACCCTCCAACATTATTTGTAAGTACAAATGAAACAGTACCTCTACTATTCAATATGCAATTGTTTCTCCATCTATTTCTATTTTGACATATACTACATGTGCTCGTCTATGAACAAATAAAAGGAAAATTGACAATTGCAAGCATTTACTCTATGCCATTTGAACAAGTTTGTGTTTAATGCAATTCACCAATACCAGCCTCTACAATGATAGAGGAGAATACAGTTGATTGCCTAAAGTGAAATAAAAATTTGTCCCTTTCCTATTCACAGTGTCTTAATTGCATAATCAAGTCCAACAACACCAATTTTCAATGTTGCATCCGAAGCAAATTCCTCTTGAAACAGTTACTTCCCAACCTAGCACATATGTCTTTTCAAGACTATGTTATAAGGAAACAAGCAACAATGTATATGCTATGCAATTTCAAAATCAATGGTACATTTATAATCAACGAAGACAACGAGATCCAATCTGTTGACAGCAATGGAAGCCCTACCAAGGCTGATATACTTATAATTACTCTTCATCTTTCAACAAAAAATCAGATATATGCAATTTAACTTATGTTATCCAAAATAGCAAGATTTGTACTAATTTTTCCCTTTTCTTTGCAGCACCAGCACTTCTTCAAACATTGGCTACAACAGAATCACATAGTAATCCAGAAATTAGTGCAAAGTTCTTCTCAATTTTTGTACAAGATTTTACTGCTCAAATCTGTCTTTCTCAAAGTGCAGTATGTTTGCAACATTTTTCCAGAACAAGAATGTTTTGATAGAACAATTACAAACAAAAATCACTAGTTATACTTATAGTGTTTCTTCTACCTATTCACAAATACTTTCAGACTTGATATATGTATATTTAAGAAATATAGCTTTTTCATTTGACGTTTACAAATGTTTTTAGATTTCATACATATATGTTCAATGAATAGAACCTGTGTTTACAATCTGACATTATATATATAAATGTTATAAATCTATTTAAAAATTTCCTGAAAAAAATATTTGTGCAGACATGATCCCTGGGCTACTTATAGTCTTCTGTCTTGTTGTTTATTGGTTTTGAAAAAATCGTATTTGACATATGGAACATTAATTCATCTCTGTAAAAGAGGAAGAGGCACTAAGATTATTTGTCCATACGATGTGCACTACACGTAGCCGCATCTACAAATGAAGCAACGACATTAAGTTTTCATATATTGCTATGTATCAAATTTGAACAACATCTCTCAATTTGGGCAATATTGTTATGGTAACAAAAGTAGTAAATAGCCATTTCTAAGTTTATGCTTCCTTAGCTTATAAGTTCATATATTTTTTTTGTAGATTCTTATATTCAGTATTAATAGTAATGCGCCAAATTCTATGTCTAAACATTGTACTAAGACTAAAGTTAGTTTTATATCATGACCGTATTTTTCCATCATGCTCACTACAAAATAATGAAAAAAGCAATACACACTCTGTGTTTTTTTTTGTTTTAAAAAAAATAAACAGTAAAAAAAAATTACATACCATCTTTCGCACTCTAATATGCTTTCAAAATAAAAATATTACAATATGTTACAATAGTCTCTCGGGCTTCTTACTTTATATATGCCACGCATATTAAAACATAAAACAAAAACTATATGAAATGAAACTAAACTAAAATTTGTAAGGCCTATTACAAATGCACTTTGTATATATTTAAAACAATACAACAAACCAATGTTGCAAAACCTTTTGTCACATCATAAAAAAATTAAAACATTTCATTTGCGCAGATACCGACGGACCTGAAAAGAGATTAAATCCACTTCATAAACTGCATCGGATCCGAAACATAATATTACAAATAAGCCAATACAAAAAGTTTTGATGCCGATTGAAACATGGACCCGCGATTAACTATTAACTGCACCATATAACATAGATCGGCTCCAGACTTATAGCATAACAAATGGTTCAAATAAAAAACTATGATTGTGATTTTTAATCGGACTCGAGTTCAACTATTAGCTACGGCCTATAATATGCATCGGGTCTGGTTCCTTTCACCGTTCAATTGGGCCACAAAGAAAACAGTCCTGATACGTTTCAACTTGCCATACAATATGATAATGCCACGTGGTCTTGTGGACTCACGAACCTTTGCTTAAGTGGAGGCCCATTCTTATATGAAATAGCATGCGATGAACTCATCGCATCGGACCATTACAAAAGGCTGTCGATTATATGAATTATTTCCGATTGCGCTGAAGGCATCAGAGGCTCCATCATCAACAAGACACTGTACTTGTACACACAATACAACACAATATTTTTTAAATTAAATTGAAAATTAAAAAAATTATAAACATTTTTTTAGCCCGCTATGAATTTTTTGATAGTTGGTTTTTTTTATTGTGCAGGGTACACAGAGTGATGAATTCACTCTATTTTCCATAATCGTAGTCACTGCGATTCAAAACACAGAGAAGGCCATTGCAGTAGTAGCTCAGTGAAACAGCAGAGACAGATTAAGAGGATTAAGGCATGTTAATTGAATATTTGAGACCTAATCTCGTGATCAAAGGAAAAGACACAATTTGAACATAAAGAGCAAATGAATCAAGCCATATCTTCTCTCAGCATCAGTAGTACATTTTCTCAGAACAGTACCCCATAATGGAGGTATTGAAACCCATAAGACCTTCAGTCACCTTAATTGCTTCAAAAGACAAAACAGAGTGCCTTACGGTCAGAAAGGACTCCAAAGAAACATCTTAGGTTGCTATCGACCTGATAAAGACCTCAAACTAGACCACCAAGTACAGCGTATTGATATTAAGCATAGTGGGCATAAGCACCATCCCCCATTCTGTCTTAATGAATCGATTTAATGTGTATCACCTACTCCTGCTATCCATTTTTCCTAGAAAAAACCCCAAAGAACATTTTGTAAATTGTTGGATTGTGTTATTACGGTTGTAGTTGTAGGGATTCATTTTTTACTGTTAGAAAAGTTGAGACTGTAATCAGCTATTTGAGCTCAGCGTATGTGACTGGTTTTGCATCAATTAATCAAGCAATTTCACAGGATCCTGGTCTATTACTATGGGTGATGTTATTCTTATCCCATTGTTATTTACATTTTTCATGTCGTTCATTGGTCTTCTGGTATGCATCAGAAACATAGCATAGGATTTACCCTCGCATGGTACCCTATGTTTATGCTCTCCCTACCTTCAATGTTTTCCACTGACTGTGAATCTAATAGTAAACTCATGTGGTTTAACCAGCGTAGCATATGTTATTTCCTGCTAGCTGATTTGTGAACTTAGAGCTTGCTACTTGGATGTTTCTTGCTGGTGTAAAACTAGGGAAGGTTAAAGCTCCTTCTCCGATCTATAGACTCTAGTTTTGTGTCAAATCTTGCCTTTGTTTTTCCCTTGGAGCATGCTAAAGCAGACCTGGAGTTAAATTACCTCTGGTCCGATCTATAAGCTACCCCCTAGTGACTTCATTGAAAGTTTCCTTTCAGTATGTCCAAGAAGGTCTGCAGTTAAATGACCTCTGACCTGATCTATAGGCACAAATTGGGTTTCTTTCCTTCTTTCACCTTCACCCTTATTGTCCCGCTCCACCACCTATCTAAAATATCCTTTAGTATAGATGACTTGCCCTTTGAAAGCCTTGGCTAGTTGTTTGCATGTAATTACCTTTCATGACTCCATGGCCCAATGGATGGCATAGCCTTAAAGCATTCTCTTTTGCCAAAACATCCTATTGCTCTGCTCCTTTTTCCATTACCTTCTCAGTCTATGATCCTGCAACTCAGCTCAACAACCGACCAACCAAATCATTTTAAACCCCCCTCTGGCCTGCATACCTAGCCTAATACCTCATTTAGAGCTTTGAAAGATGAAGACTCTGAATTATTTGAGAAGATGCAGTGACCTTCTTTGCAAAAACATGGATCCAGACATGGATAGACATACAAAGCTAGATAGTTTGTGTGATCAATTAAATGGAATAACACACATGTTTGGTAAAGTGATGGAAATGTATATGGCTAATCTGAATGCAAATGATCATTACTTATAACAGCCCATGCATTTTCCAGATAAAGAGAAAACTCCAGACCCAAATAATGAGCAGGACATGTATGATGCTCAAGAATATGTGGAATATGAGGAGGAAGGTAATCGGGAGGTGCCTGATGGCTCACCCCTATCTTGCACTATGCTGACTAAAAAATATCACAGCCTGATAGCGAAAGCTAACAGGGAGTGCTGTATTGAGGAAACAAGTGACCACATGGAAGATGTAGAGTCTGAGGCGGAAGAAGAACCAGCACGCATCGAAGCTCCTCCTCTAGTTGATTATTCTTCTCAGATTCCACTAGAAGAGTGGCACCCTGATCATGAGGAATGGAATGAATCAGAAAGAGATTAGGAAACCTCAGAAATTCCTCAGAATTTCCCTGCAATCACAAGTAGTGTTCTCATAGAAGACGCTCAAGAAGATATCCAGCCTCCAGGTCAATTAGTACAAGAAACAAAGGACTGATGTTCTTCTGTCTATGCAAGATGATAAAACTCTCTGTTGATAGAAGAAGAGATGGAACAAATATTAAACATGCAGTCCACCTATGAAATCTTCCACAGATCAGACACCCTTGCTCATTCATCTATGGAGTTTGATGATAGCCGACCTATCTATGATATTGACGAAGAAATTTATGAAATCCTAGTGATAGATAAAGATTCATTGAGTCTTCACTCTATTACACCTCTGATCATCAGTCATAGTCTCATGGGGCTCGACACATCGGAGCAGACTACATCAAAGCTCTGAGAGGACACAGCAGCAATATACGATGAGTCCTCCAGTTCAGAAGATGAAGGAGACAGACTCTCCAGACAGAGTCTTCCCCTTGATCTAGCGGAAGAAGAAGAAATCCTGATTGAAACCTTCCTATCAAATATTTATAACCAGGTATCTTATCATGATCCTTATGTTCATTTCCTGCAAACATTTGAAGAAGGATCAAAGGTATTTTTGAGCAGCATGTTGCAAATAGAAAGAAGAATTTTCGAAGCTGATGTTGAAGAATAGAAAGAGTGGGAGCAACCTTGCCTAACCAACCTGCTCAGGGAATTAAGCAAGAAAGACCAATCATGGGATCACTTGATGGACTGGTTGCATTGGAACACAATGTTTGTAAGCTAGACTTATTAATATTCTAGTTAGAGTAGGGTAGGTAGCGAAAGATCAATAAATCTCAGTCCGTGAGCATTTAGTCATGTGTTTTCAATTTCTGCAAAGTTTTCAGTCAGTGAGCAGTTTTTTCTTTATGCCACGGTCTGCACCAAGCCAGACAGTCTAATGCTGGCTTGACTATTTTTCAATTTTTGTCTTAGAATGTAGAGAAGAAATCTGTTAGATAGTCTAATCCTAGCAGATAGTAGCATAGGTAGAGGAACTATGAGGCCAACAGTTTAATCTGGTCTCATGGAGTAATAAGGATAGAATCTGAGCACTCCTCCACATCATTCTTCCGCCACCTCCCTGGAATTTATAATTGGTTTTTTTTATTGTGCAGGGTACACAGAGTGATGAATTCACTCTATTTTCCATAATCGCAGTCACTGCGATTCGAAACATAGAGAAGGCCATTACAGCAATATCTCAGTGAAACAACAAAGACAAATTAAGAGGATTAAGGCCTGTTAATTGAATATTTGAGACCTAATCCCGTCATCAAAGGAAAAGATGCACTTTGAAGATAAAGAGCAAATGAATCAAGCCATATTTTCTTTCAACATCAACAGTAAATTTTCTCAGAACAGTACGCCCTTAGTAGAAGTTTCCACGACTCCCCCGGTCCCCAAAGGTGATTCCACCAACACAAAGCTTCTAAATACTATCAGGGTGGAAATAATGGAGGTATGGAAACCCAGAAGACCTTCAGTCACCTTACTTGCTTCAAAAGACAGAACATAGTCCCTTACAGTCAGAAATGACTCCAAAGAAAAATCTTAGGTCTCTATTGACCTAACAAACACCTCGAACCAGACCACCAAGTATAGCGCATTGCTATTAAGCAGAGTAGGCATAAGCACCATCCCCTACTCTCTCTTAATGAATCGACTTAATGAGTATCACCTACCCTTGCTATCCATTTTTCCTATAAAGAACCCCAGAGAACATTTTGTAAAGGGTTGGATTGTGTTATTGCAATTTTAGTTGTAGGGTTTCATTTTTTACTGTTAGAAATAGTTTTGGGAGAGGATAGTAGAGTAATTTGTAATGTAGTAGGTTGGGAGGAGAAATTTGAGACTGTAATCAACTATTTGATCTCAGTATATGTGACTGATTTTTCATTAATTAATCAAGCAATTTCACAGGATCCTGGTCTATTACTACGGGTGATGTTATTCTTATCTCATTGTTATTTACATTTTTCATGTTGTTCATTTGTCTTCTGGTACGCATCAGAAATATAGCATAGGATTTACCCTCGCATGGTACCCTATGTTTCTTCTCTCCCTACCTTCAATGTTTTCCCCTCACTATGAATCTAAGAGTAAACTCATGTAGTTTAACCAGCGTAGAAGATGTTATTTCCTGCTAACTGATGTGTGAACTCGGAGCTTACTGCTTGGATGTTTCTTGTTGGTGTTAAAGCAGTGAAGGTTAAAGCTCCTTATCCGATCTATAGACTCTAGTTTTGCGTCAAATATTGCCTTTGTTTTTCCCTTGAAGCATGCTAAAGCAGACCTGGAGTTAAATGACCTCTGGTCTGATCTATAAGATGCCCCCTAGTGACTTCATTGAAAGCTACCTTTGAATATGTCCAGGCAAATCTGGAGTTAAATGACCTCTAACCTTATCTATAGGCAGAAATTGGGTTCCTTTCCTTCTTTCACCCTCACCCTTATTGTCCCATTCCACCATATATCTAAAATATCTTTTAGTATAGATGAATTTCCCTTTGAAAGCCTTGGCTAGTTGTTGAGAGATCCCTCTCCAGGTCCAGGAGGGCTAGATCCTAGGGCCCCAAACTAGTTATGATACTGTCTCATCTTTTGGTCTTGCCAATCTGGCCAAAACATGGGAACCCCAACATATTTTTTCTTAAAAATTGAATTAAAAATAAAAAAGTTATAAAATAAATTCCACCTTTTATTTTAGTACTAAAAATATTATTCGTACTAAGTTAGAAATAAAAATATTATTAGTACTAATTTATAAAAAGTGATCATTGATAAGCAATAGGTAGTAGTTACTCTGTCATACTCATATTGATGCCAAAAATAAGCTAAGAATATGTAGCAGATCTAATCTACACAACAAATGCATATGCTCATGGGTCATCCTAGTAATTATCAATTGGTTACCATCATCAACACAAATGTTGTTTTATTATAATTTAGATAGATTTAAACTACTACTATATAACACATAAATTTTTAATTTTTACTTTGATTTAATTATATTTAAACTAAATTAAGGAATTTTGTAGATAATTGAAACATTATAAACTTCTTTGACAACATTCCTAGCTCATTGTTCAACTGTGTCAACCAGCTTTTCCAGATAATTGCTACATACGCACTTACTTCCAATTCCTCAATTGTCCCTAAGTATATATCGGATTACCTAGACTCACAAGAAAAATACCTCAATTTACCATTTACTAAAAAACCTATATTGATTAGATTGTAAACCTTAACACTTTAAACTAAACTAAGCATCAACTTTATTAGAAAGCAAATGTTGAAACTCAAACTGTAACGTTTCTATATTTGCATTAAGCAACAAGTAGTAGCTACTCTGTCATACTTATATTCATGCCAAAAACAAGCTAAGCATATGTAGCAGATCTATTCTATACATCAAATGCATATGCTGATAGGTCATCCTAGTAATTACCAATTGGTTACCATCATCAACACAAAAGTTGTTTCACTATAATTTAGATAGATTTAAACTACTACTATATAGCGCATAAATTCTTGTTTTTTACTTTAATTTAGCTATATTTAAACTAAACTAAGTGAAAAATTTATTACAAAGATAATCCTCATAGACATCCTTTAATTCAAATGGAAAAATTTAGCAAATCCTCATACACATGCTCAAACTCAAATTGAACAATTATTTCTAATTTAATTTAACTATACTTTATTACAAAACAAATCTTCATAAACATCCTCAAACTCAAATTGTAACATCTCTATGATTACATTAAGCAACATGTAATAGCCATAATACCTATCCATAGACATTTTCCAACATCACATTGCAACATTACTATATCTAAACTAAGCGGCAGGTAGTCGCTACTTCTAGCCTTGTTACTACTTAAAACTCCACAAACGTAAATTAATTACTATTACATACTTACTTTGTTATTTATTTATTTATTTATTTTTATTTTATTGGGATAATATTACCATAAATTTTGTAAATTGAATAAAATAATATAACAAAATTGGTATAGAGACATTTTATTGTGAGATATATAATTTTCCTACTCAAAAAGCGTCATTTTAAAATATAAATTAAAAAACAACGTCGAGTATAACCATAAAATATAATTAAAAAACAAATGTCCCGTGCAATCTTATAAAAATATAGTTTAAGAGGAGATGTCTAATTCCTTTGGCATCTGGTATTCTAAAATAAAAATATATAATAAAAATATATTTTAGTATACACTCCAAATAAAATATAAAATATTTTAATGCATATGTTAAGTAACATGATTTGATGAATTTTTACTTTATCTATTGAATGTGATAAAGATACATAAATTTTTATTTAAAAAATATCAATATAAATTTTATATTAAACATTTGAATATATATATTTGATATATTTCAATTTCATATATATTTATATCTTTTCAAGTTGACCATGGATATGTATGGTATAATTTTTTGAAAAAAAAAATATTTTTAATTATTTTTAATTATAATAATTAAATTTAATATAGTTTAAGGGAAGGGTATCATATTTTTTGGCATGAAATTTTTTGTTAAAATGGACCTATATTAATATTTATTAGAAAATTTATATTTAAAATAATAAAAATAATATAATTTTAAAAATCATAATTAAATAATAATAACAATAATATTATAGATATCAATAACAAATATATTTTTTATAATCCTAACTAAGTTATTATGATGATAATTCAAACATTCTAATAATAATAAGGATTTATTGATATAATTTAAATTTTCTTAGTAGTTAGTTTATTGCATTTCTAGATCTTATATGGGAAAAGATTAAATGTTTGATATTACTTTCCAACATATTGATATTCAATGAAGGAAAGGGGGAGAAATAGTGATGGAAATGTGGATGTTTATGTTTATCAAAAGTTGAAATTATGATGCAACTTGATACAAAATGATAACAACCACCAATAATGGAAATATTTTGGAATATGTGATAGCTACATTTAGTGTTAACTAGTTGTTAATTATTTAAAAGGTATTTTATTATTTTTTTTAAGAAAAGATTGAGACACTTAATGTTATTTTCCTTATTGTTAATTGTGGAAAATAAAGTTAGTTATGGAAGTGGTTCGATATAAAAAAAAAATGTTGATGGTAAATATTTTCCAAGAACTAAAAGGTGGTTGGACAGATTGAATATTTACCTGTTCCTCTGGGGATAAAAGACTCATCCTAGTGAGGAATAGGGGTTCTGTTAAGATACTCAGGAGGAGAGTGAAAAGTTTCCTGAGTTGGTAGAGACCAGTGGAAATCTCTCAACATTCCAGAAAATTTCTGATATTGGATGTATTTCGGGTCATGGTGTCAAACATAAAATTACTGTCAACCTATACCTATCAGTGGCAGATCACGGGGGAAAGAGAAAGATGTAATCGCCTCTCTTAAAGTTTGGGAGGACATCAGCGATGAACTGCACATACATATAAGTTTATGTGGGAAACCCAGTGAATTACAAAAACAAGAAATGATTTTTATTATTTGTATGTACAGTTAAGTGTGTAGACAGAAACAGAGATAAAGATTATGTGAAGGATAAATTATGATAATGTTTAGGACTCTGTGTACTATAATATTTTTACAGTATTAAGATAAATGATGATGAGGTTTAGAATTCTGTATACTGTAAGAATTTGACAGTGTTAAATTACATATTTTTTTATCCAATATATGTATGAAGTTTATATGAAGAGTTCTGGGTTTGAAGTATGTGAGGCTACTGGAAACAAAAGTGTAGAGAAACAATAATATCAGGGTTATACAACAAAGCTGTAAATGTGAACCCAATAGTAGCTATAATTTCAAGATAAATTGTGAGTCTTTATTTAAGGAAAATTCACTATTGCAGAAAATAACATGTACTGAGTAAATACCATCTAGCTAGAAACCCAGAAATATGTCATTTTATTTCTGTGGAGCGAACTGTTGGTTCTGGGCCGAGGTGAAACCTCAGCCTAGAACTCATCATTCCTCATAAATTAGCTATACACAAATAAAGGAATGAGTGGTCCAGTCACCAGACTAAAAAATAATGAAACCCTGTAACTCTATTTATTTCTTAAATAGTATAACCTTGCAGAAATAGATTATTGTATATCCAGAAAAGAACAACATTATTTTAATAAAAAAGTAATTGAAAACATATTCTATTTCACCATGATATTTCTATAAAGATGCATCAAATCATTTAACATCTATTAAAAGCGACTGAGAGCTCAGTGATATTTTGTATCCATGCACATATAAGAAATTCATATGAATGTTGTAAAAAACCTTAACAGTGATAAGATGTGTATTGTGCACTATGATAACATGTAAAAAGCTAGCAAAACGAAGTAGAGCACAAACTAGAATATTTCCTAAGGATAATACCATAAATGTCCATATAAAACAAACTAAAATATTTCAATTGTAACCGATGAGATGGTTCGAGAGAATCCCTTAGGGTTGGAACCAAAGTTAGGGTTAGAATTACATATTGCATAAATAACTTCTACAAGAGAACACTATTCCTAGTCTCCTCGAATTAACCGAAAAAAAAAAAACCCAAATTTATGGAGTGTATTCTAGAACACATTTTTAATTGACTGTAAGTAAACCTGATTTTTTGGCGAAGTCTTGGCCCAACAATTTAGTGGGATGTCTACTTGAAGGAGATGGAGCAGAGATGTTACCAAACATTGCCATTGAACGAATGGAAAACCCAAAGTCATGAAGGTGTGAGGGTACCTATGTTCCAAGTGAAGGAAACCATAAGCAATGGCAGAAGAAGAAAAGAACAATACTGGAAAAGAATCTTAAACGAAACCAGGAAAAAGAAAGAAGAACATAAGTATTTATACCTGGTGAAAACGGAAGCCTCCATTAAATGTTTTCGTCCTCGAAACTGTGGGAAAACGACAATTAAAGGATGAGGCTTGGTATCCTAAAACCATATTTCTGAACGAATACTAAATATTTTTGAATAAACAATGAATGTAGAGGAGAAAATCGAGAGGCTCTAAATGAGAGTTATGGAATAAAACTGCGTGGAGAACTATAAGGAGCCGTGATGGCTGGACGAAGCTCTAATGGCTGGAGAAACTTGCACCGTCTACCATGTTGGTACAAACCGAGAAAAATAAGCACAGTAATCCAACATAAGTTTCTCATACTCATTGATGCAAATGGCACTGGAACCAAGCTTCCAAAATGAGGCCTCGTCAAGGGTGAGTTAAAATAGAAATACAAAGCCAAGAAGGATACCTGCTATGATGAGAAGGGTGACAGAGTTTGGTTATCATTCCTTGAGTTGCGGAGTAGTGAAACATGCAGACAAAGGGAATAATTGAAAAGTGGTTAGGTTTCTTGGTATACCTAGACCCTTTTCAGCTGAAATTACCCACCGTCAATAAAAATGGTGTTCGGAGGGAGAAAAATGACAAGTGGTGGTTGATAAATACTACACAGATTCATAAAGAAAGTATCTGAACTCTCTTTCTGAGAAACTTAAGTGCCAGTACTTAACCATGTTTGCATGGTACACAAGGTTTAACATGAAATCTATATTCACATGATGACCACTCTGGAACCAACGTCAAAGGTTATAGTTTAACTTCATACAAGCACCAAACATATCAATATATTCAAGAATCATGTATTCTTAACTTCATAGTTAAAATGCGTAAGGAAAAAAGGTTATAAGCCTGGACGACAACACATAGATGGTGATGAAAATATTATTGCGGTATAAAGTTTATTTAACTGTGAAACATCATATCATTCATGGGATAAATATCAACTCAATAATCGGAAATATCAGATTACTACCATAGTAAAAACATTGGTAATCGGAATTAGTGTTGCATGCTATGTTGTATTTTCTTACTGTGAGATGAAAGTAATTTTTTTTTTACGTCATGTATGGTATGAGTGTTACAAGTGGTATCAGAGCAGCTTTCGTATGGTGGGACCCTAAGGGTCAACTGAAGATTTAAGCTGTGTGTATACTAATGCACAGAAGAGAAGCATAAAAGAAAACATCATGAGAAGGGGGACAATGCAACAACCACCGCAGAACACCGGGAAACCCCAAACACGACCAGAAGTGATCCCTGAAATCTGGGTTCATATAAGTGTGGATCAACACCAGCAAACAAGTATACTGCTCGATGAAAAACAACACCAAACCATCATACTGTTGAATACAGTATAGAAGCTTCATGAAGAAATGGTGTGGGTTCGAAGTGATAACGAGTGCCTGATGCAAGAGCAGGAAAAGATACTCAAGAGCCTCTTAGACAAGAAAAATTAGGGAATGGAATAACCTAGTGCTGATAGAGACGTGCAAGAAGGTAATGAGCGACAAACAAGGGATCACACCACTGACAGATTGGAAAGAATCCCTTCAGAGCAAAGTAAGAAGAACAAAAACTATAATGGAGTAGATTCTCGAAATCTGTCGGATCAACAAGAAGTTAAAAATAAAAAAGTGGAGCTTGATGGTGAGTTTCGAAAAATAAAACCACCAACATTTGATGGTGAAGTTGAGGAAGTGGCAGAGGCTTGGTTGAGAAATATGAATAAACATTTTCAAGTATACGAGTACAGCAACAACCTAAAAGCCAGATTGGCCATATATCAATTAAGGGAAAAAACCACTCTGTGGTGCGAAGAAGTAAATAATGTTCGTAGCATTGAGGACCATGATGTTACCTGGGAATCATTCCACCAATAATTTAGACATAAGTTTTTAACAGAACGATTTTATGATGAGAAATATAAAAAATTTCATGACTTTAATCTGGGACAGATGACCATGGATTACCAAGTTCACCTACCTGTTAAGGTATGTTCCATACGTTAAAGATTAAAAGGCTAAGTTTCAAATATTTCTGAGCAGTCTGCCAACTCATATGAAGGAATGCATTGAGTTCGTAAATCCTAGAACCATGGATGAAGCCATTCGTAAGGCATGATTGTGCTATCAGTAGTTTAAGGCAAAACGGGAGGTTGGAAAAATTTGGCAGCCAAAAAAAGGACAGAAAATCAGCTCAAACTTCAAGGGCATCAAAAATAATAATTTTACGAATTTTGCATGAAGTTCTATAAGTAAGCAGTTTGGTAGAAATCATTAGAGAACCCGATGGCCAGGTGAAGAGAGACCTACAGAGGCATGTAGAAAACCTAAGCAAGGGCAGTTTACCAAACCACCTCTATAGTATTGGGCATGTAGAGAGGCACATTATTACAAAAAATTCCCACAGTGAGCGAGAAGTAAAACAGTTGCAAATTTAAAGGAGGCTTCTACAATAGGAAATGTAGCTCGAAACATACCTCGTATCAACGCAACATTGGAGGATCGACAAGAAAATTATCAGGCAACAATGATAGTGTTGGAAGTTAAATTACTGTCTCTATCTGTTTCTATTTTGGTAGACCCAAGTGAAAGTCTAAGTTATATTAATCCCAAAATAGTGGAAATTTGTGAATTGAAAGGGAAGAAATTCAAAAACCCTTGGATGGTACAGCTGGCCACAGGAGTAAAAAGAAGGGTAACTGCCAAAATTCCAAGCTGCACATTGGAAATTGCAGAACAGAAGTTAAACGTGGACCTGAACTTACTGCCATTATGGTCCTATGATGTTTTTCTGGGTATGGATTGGCTATAAAAACATTGGACCTTGGTGGAATACAAAGAAAAGACAATTTATTACAAAATGCAAGATGGAACATGCAAGGAGATTCAGAGTGTCACGTCTCCCAAACCCATTTTTTTTATTTTTTTTTTCATTTTCATAACAGGTCTATATACACCCCGATTGGGGAAAGACAATTGAACCTGTGATGAGTGCTACCCATATAACATAACTCACATATTCTCCGCTTTATGCGTCGATAACAGTTATAGTTTTTATACTGAATCACTTACAGTGCAGACTGTTATCCGGGCTTTAGATTCTTTTCAGTACTTATAAACAGCCATGGAATACAAGAATTTCCATGAGAATTTTTGGGCTTGACCTCCCCTTATAGACTTGTATACTTATATATCTACATATCTTACTTTTTATTTCTCAGGTTTTCTGCTCAGAGTTGTGTCCAACTCTAGATGATCACTAGGCCCTCACTCAAACTTCCCAGTTTGCAGGCCTGATAACATTTTCAATATTTTAAAGTTTCAGCATCAAGGTATAAATGTATGCCTCCTCGCATACATCTATCTTTACGCAGTTAACCACCATTGCTCCACTACTTTCCCAGTAGTTTCTATGGACGGTAAACAGATGCTCTGTTCATGGTATTTTTACACATGCTTACAATCTTCACTGGCACAAACTATTATCACACAATAGATTTTGCAATAGGCTTTTCCCCCCTTATTTTTTCTGTTATAACCATTCTACATGTGTGACACTATGGTACAGATTCAACTGTTCCATGGAAAAAATAGGAAACAGATCCTCTTGCTTCACTCAAATGGAGGTAGAGAATACTGAATTGGATAGTTTAGAATCTCTAGTGTTAGATTCTCGTACTTAGTTAGGATTCAACTTCTACTGTGCTAAATTACATTTAAAGGAAGAATGTGTAAATTCTAAGTTTTTCAATTCTTTCCATTGTGACACGAAATTTGAGGGGTTGTTGTTCCCTACTTTCTGTTATTGATTACAGTGAATTCTGGACCATCAGTATGATTATGATAGATTTAGTTTTTTGGCACTGGCTGTTCATGGGTACTATTTGGTTAACATTTTCTGGTTATACACACATCAACTAAATATTTCCTTAAGAAATAGCAAGCTATACCTATACATGGTTACCATATTTGCTATTCAATTGATCTGTCATCTCTAACCTCATTACTACCAAATGCTCATCCATACAATCCAACCATTTGTCTCTGAGATCACTAGCTTTGGTTTTCCATTACATGAACTACTTAACACTTAATCAATCTAACATTTGCATAATGCATCATATCATGACAATTCATAAAGAGCATAATGAACCATAACATCACAATTCATAAACTGCATAATGAACCATAACAGCAAAATTCATAAGCCATGGACATGTTTAATTCAACTTACAGAAATCTCCCAATTTATGCATGCACACCACTACTATGACCAGTCCACCCAACCTTAGAGTTCGTTTATCTCCAGAACTCACCCCCGAGCTGAGATCCTCCCAGAACAGACTAACCTCAATCTGTTCTGGAGCAGCTTATTTAAGCTGTGCTTTCCCCAAGTCTGTTTCCAATTCTGCATCCAGAATTTCAGGATGCTTTATTCCTGTTTAGCCTAGGCTTCCCATTTTGGGACTCTTTAAATCTGTTTTAAGCTTTTCCTCGGCTTTTCCAGCTTTTTCTCACCTCTTCCCAACTACTCCTCTTCATTGGGGAAATTTAGATTTTTCCTCAAAAATCTAAATTCGAAATAATTTCTTTCAAGGATTTTTGAAAGATTTGGGGAAAGTCTTTGTCCTTTTCCATTACCTCATGGATTAGGCATGTGATCTCACTTTCTCATCTGGTCATAGTGCATGCATTTTATTTATTTTTTCATAATTAAGTAGTTAACCATATCCACATAATAATTATCCATTGGGGTCCACTCCCCTATGGATGTATGTTCAAATGTCTAATTTGAAAAGCATAGAACTTGGGGGTGTTACATATTCCCCCTCTGAAAGTAAACACCGTCCTCGGTGTTGACAACTATCTACTTAGTTTATGTTGAACATAATTATGAATGCTGTTCCATCATCTTAGCTTCTCTGTTCCATGTAGCTTTTCAGCAGTAAAGTGCTCCACTGCACCTTTACTCTAGCTACTGTTCATTTTCGCAATTCAATTCCTTCTCGCTTTCATCTTTGAAGTGACTCTGGAAGGAAATTCCTCTTCTCGTTCCACCTGGACCACATTTCCAATCAATCATGTGAGAAGCATCATGTAAAAATTAAAATTTTTTTTTTTTTCAACATGGAACATATCAGGAAATTTACTATGCAAGGGTAAGGCTAATTTCTAAGCCATTAGTTTCCCCCCTTTCCAACACCTTCCTCGGTGTTACACTTTAACGTTGAATTTTTCAATTTTGACAAAGATTTCTTCTTTGTTTCCAGCAGAGTACTCTCCTGCTTTATGCAGTCGCTTTTCTTTCTACTTCTTTGCAAGAAGTCTGTCTAGAAATCTTTTATTCTGTTTTCCCTGTCCACAATTCATACCAATGTAAGAAATGTCAGGTACATACAATTGATCATCCACAACAACATTCTGCATTTCAATAACTTAAGAATTTCAGTTATTAGTCAAACCGTTCAGGTTCATAATAGTTTAGTGCACTTTTAGTACACTACTTATCCTTTCTTGCTTCTTTAGTGAGGTTTTTTCCTCCCTCAACTTGGTCCAATTCAGCTTTTCTGGAGTTTCTAGGTGATTTATCTTCACCTTTTTCCTTCTTGTTTCCAGAGTGTACAATTTCCTGTTACACACTTGGCTAACCAATTGGACAATTTTTCATTAGTACTCATAAATGAATGAAAACAATTGTACTATATGCATGATTGTGCTTACCTTTTTCAGTTCATCGTTGTACTTCCAGTAACTTCTCATTTTATTTTTTCGTGGCTGTATGATTTCACACTATTTCCCCCTTTCTTTGAATTTAAGACTCAGGAAAATTACATAAAATTTATACCAACAACATTTTATAGTGTGAATGCATGTAATTACTATCATTCGTCCCATTCACAAGTATTACTACTTGATAATGTCAAAATAGAATTTGACACAATTTTCCCCTTTTCAAAGAATTACCACAATTTATACATTTACTTAAAGAATTTTCTTCACATTCTACTCGGACCACTTATTCTACCACCATAGTATTTATTACTCCTTTAACCATAATTAGAGCAATAATATGCAGCCATATGATAAAATATGTCCTTCCCTTGTACTTGCAGCTTTTAAGGTGAATTTACTTTTAATAATCCCCAGTGAATTATTTCTTCTCCTTTAATTCCGTGGGTATAAATTTTGAGAAATAACTTAACATGTATGAAGATATTATATTCATACAACTCAACAAGGTTAACATTATAACATATAACCAGATCGCCTATATTTATAATGTTACTTGTAGATTTTAACTTATGTCCCACGTGCAATTTGTTTCATTTTAATTTATCCTCAATTCCACCACATTGTGTATATCTTCCAATAAAGTGAAACATAAAAAAAAAATTCTTTATAAAGCTCTTTGTTATATGAATCATTATACTTCATATCCTTAAACCCTCCACTCTTTTTCATACATATATAGAACCACTCTATATATATATATAATCCACAATATATATATGATACAAACTCCATCATATATATATAAACTCCACCGCATATATATATATCCACCAAGCATATATATACTATATATAATCCAAAGAGTTTAATTAATACTCCTTAAATTCTTTTTTTCTTATTTAATGTACTATACCTTCGTACCAACTTACATTTTTCCTTTGTGATGGACTTATAAAGTGTTAATTTAAACCAATACAAGGACAATTGAGATGTTTTCGGCTATTGTTAAGTCAATAATTTATAATAGAATTCATCTCTATTATTTCCGGCCAAGTAAGCGAATACCTATAAGCATAGGGATTTCTATTAGGGGATAAATATATATATATAGCTACGTATACACTCTTTATATACATGTCTTAGCTATTGGAGGAAGAATTTAATGCTTATAGACACGGATAATGGGAAAGAAAACATGAATATGTCACATCGGTGATAAGTGATTAGAATTCCTCTTGTTACCTCTTGTTACCTATTCCTCCTAACCCATTCAATGCTCCCCATAACAACTATCTAAGTAGTATATATGTTATCATTTTGACTCCACGTATTAAAAACCATAACATTCGTGATTCCATGTATATATATATATATATCACATATATAAATATCATACATTGTGAAAGCCACATTTATATATATACTACCTATACAAAAATCATACACGGTGGGAGCCACTATATATATTACATATATATATATATACCGTATATATATATATATATAACGATCCATATATATATGTATATTCATAAGTATCTCGTAGATGGCAGGATCTTTTTCCACCTTTAGTGGTAGGGATCAGAAAGTCAGGATATATATATATATTTTCTAGCGTTTTTTTCAAATTTCAAGTAATAGCGTAAATGTTTTATTTTCAGGTTGAGGACTCTTAACCCCCCCAGGTGAGAGAATTATTACTCTGCGGCAATTAATCGATTATCAAAATGCATAATATAACGTTCCGATTGGTTGATTTGATACCTCACGCTAGGAACACAATGTTCCCTACATATTCCAGGTTTACACGTTAGTTGCAGTCATTCTGTTGACTGTCAACCGTGCCAACTAAATCCCGAGGTGGATGGTTTTCTTTTCTTTCTGACAGAGTTTTTAATGCTATGGTTCCCGGGTTTCCTTTTTCCGGCTATGGGAAAGAGGTTTGGCACGCGTGTAGCTGAATGACTCTCAGTGCAGCAGTTCGCTCGAGGATCCAGTACCCACGCGGCCACCTTAAGACTTGCCCCTTGGGTAAGACGCAGCCACCCTACTCTCTACGGATTTTTTTTTCTATCGCCTTTACTGACAAAACCCCTTAAGGTACCTACTCCTGCCAGCTGCGGGGTGTTGTTTTGTTTTCTTGTATACCTCTCATGAGTACCAGAACGCTGTTTGCAGGGTTTCAACTTTCATAGGGATTCGCACGTCTACCTGGTTGACAGATGTACGCTCATGGTGCCGAGGGTTTCTAAGACCCTGCCCAGAAGGCTTTTACATAAGGCCGGATTCACTCTAACCCACTAAGCTTGATCGCCTAGAGATAAGGGTTTCTGTTCGTTTTTTAGTGGGATTCCACAGTCCCTCATGGCCAGGTGATTCAACGCTGCAACGCTGGAACTGAAGAGTCATAATCTCTGTTATTTCCATTTTCTGTGGTGGTATGTAACGTTGGTTCGTTCCAGAGATCTATTCTCATTTGCAGTTATTCTGTTTCGGCTTTATTAATATGGTTCGCCCTTTGTACATGTATTTTGGTTCTTTTATTTTCTTCTTTCCAGGGCTACGAGAATGGAATGTCTGGTAATCACCGAGACAGATCGACCTCACGGATTACTCTGGTGTCTGTGCTTCGAGTGACTCGCGTGGTCGGAGATGGCGAGGTAATGGCTTCCATCTCCTTAGCATATCTCGGAGTGATAGAGTAAGGTTAGCTCTTAATAACTGGTCCCTTTCTCGTACAGGAACCAAGAACGAGATCGACAGGGAAGTTTAGCGGTGCCGCTAACCTCGTTATACTGACATTCTCTGCGCGAGCGAGCCAATCTCGACTCAGCCGGGGATGGATCTTGAGCAGTTCAGACTCCTCGTCACGTTATACCGTGATAGAAATTTTTTTTTTCTTCGTTAGCCCCAACTGGTAAGGCGTTTAACTGTTGAATATTATCTGCTTTACACCTGTTTCTGCCACAGGCAGCGCACCATTTGCTCCTGTTACTCTTTTATTTCTAGTTCTCGAGAATTATTCTACCTTTACGTTTTTGGTTGAGCTCGATGCCTATGGGTTGAACGACTTATTCAGACTTTTTCAGTTATGATTCATAGGAATTTAAGATGTCAGGTTCAGGTCCATATCAGTTTCGTTCTTCTATTATCTTGTTGTAGCTAACCCCTGAAATTTGAAACCGATTACTCATGCATTTACATATGCAAGTCCTTTCGTGAAAGGGTACAACCCTCGCCAGAACATCGGCTGCTCTTTTTCCATGCAACTGGACTTTCCTTTTGAATCTTCACGCTGGTTCAGTGCGAGTCAGAGCTGCCTCTGTTTCATTATATAGATTTCGAATATGTACATATGCGTCGTTTTATATATTTATGTTTTGTTGGATCTATATATATATAATCCCCTGAGATATGGGCGTGTACAGGGATGGCGAATGCCGCGTTTGTTTTAATGAGTTTCGTCGACCCTGTGTAACCTCTAAAATCCGGCTAATGAAACCGACTTACCTTATGAACAATGTCTTTGTATTTCAATAACTATGATAATTTCGATTGGGTTTGTAAACCGAACGTTGACATAGAACCTGGAATTTCTTACAACAGAATCCAGCATTCTGGATGTATATGCACATCCTGGCTCGATTTTATTCTTGTGATTTCATTGGATATAGGCACGCCCAGTAAGTTAAATAACCCCGATGATTTAACATTTCTCGTCATGGCTATATGAATAAGTTAGACGCTCCGCCACTTAGTTGCAATCGTTGTTACAGTCTGTATAGTTTTGCTCACGGTTTTTATAGCACGTATTTCTTTCTACTACACATGCATATATATACGGCTGGTTCTTAATTTATCTTACGGCCCTTGTACTAAATTTTTTCGATTTTCTTACTTGATGCTCATGTATTGGTAGTCAATATACTTTGGTTTAATACTTTTGTCAGGGATACCATATATGAATGTATAAATTTAAGAATGAGCTATATACACTATAAATGATATATATAAAAGAAAACGATATATTAAAATGGTTCTTTCTCTAGCACCAATATGTTTTCTTTTTGCTATTGAAAGACTTAGTTGGGTCTGCTCCTGACCCGTATTAACCTATATATATTCTAACCCTGTTATAAATTGCAAATGGGTGAATGTCAGAGAGTCATTCGTTCCCCCACTACACGTACATCTAAATGTTTCTGTGTATATATATACTGGTGTTGTTATTCTTTTTAGTTCGTGGCTCGGTACTCTATATATATACTTTACCTTGTGTATACTTAGATGTATGCCGTAACATTTGCATAGATTTTTACATAGGGTATGACAAGTCTACGTCTTTCATAAGTATTGTACATGGTTCCAGAATTAAAGGCAGTTATAGAATTGAGACCTGTACTCTTGTACTCATTATAAAATCATATAAAGTGGAGTTATTCCTTGGTTAGCACAAATTCAAGTGCCCTACTTTAATATCATTTCCTTTTTCCCTTTTTGGTTTTTTTCTTTTTTCTAGCATACCTAACGCATATATTATATGAATATTTATATATAGGTATTCAATAGTCATTGTAACTTAAAACATAATTGTATTTAGTCTTTGACTATGATGTTTAGTACCAAAATCTGAGATGAATTTCACAACATAATATGCTCTATCACTGCTATGATTTGTATATTCATTAAGTAGAATAGAATTTCTTTTAAAAGCTCAGAAATGTTGGCATGCCTAATTTGCCTCTTTTAATTTTCCTTTATAACTCTAAGTCTACTAATATAGTTTTCCATTTACATATGAGCATAAAATTTCACCATTGTACACATATATGTAGTAAGGTAATATTCAATTTTCCTACATAACTGTGAGTGTCAAAATTCATGGTATTTACTTCCAGCTGTTTATATTTATCTCATGTACTTTCTAGTACTTCTATAATGTTTCTCTAGCAGACTCATAAGAATACAGTCTAAAATGGCCAAAACCAGAATTAATCATCTGTAGAGGGTAAGTACTTCAGATTTAAACTGATCTATTCTATGGATTTTCTGGGCTGCAACTAAATAGTATCTGAAAGGTGAAGGCCTGATAATGGGTTCTGTTAAATGTAGTACCAAAATCAAACATCCAGATTCTCTTAAATGTTTATATGTAACTAATTCATACCATAGAACATCTGAATGAACAGAAAATTTCAGGAACATACCACTATCTTATCTCTAGAAGTACCCTTTTCTATGTATCTAGGGAATAAATATAAATTCATTTTTCTCTTGTTTTTCGTCACAGTAAGGAATACTTAGTTTAGCAGTTTTTTTAGAATGGAAATCCTCCTTCTATACTCCTTGTAGTCTTTGCTCGACATCTGCATGTTCCTGGTAGTACCATTTTCCCCTTTCCTTTCCATTAACTTCAGCATTGATCTTTTCTACTGTATTTAGATGATTTCAGTATCTTAACTTTATGAACGCTGAAATTTCTTTTACATAACGATGACAGTAGAACAATAGCTGAATATGTCATTATAAACTTTCTTCATACTCTATTATTTTACATAGAAATGCTATTTTTCTGAGAGATATCGGTTTCCAAAATATTTGTATACTCGAAGAAATATTTTTAATATTCATAAAATTTATAACAGTTAACCATTTCTTTGTGAGCACATATCTTGCCCAATTTTTGAACTTTGCTCCGATACCATTTGTCACGTCTCCCAGACCCATTTTTTTTTTTTTTCATTTTCATAACATGTCTAGATACATCACCCCGATTGGGGGAAGACAATTGAACCTGTGATGAGTGCTACACATATAACATAACTCAAATATTCTCCGCTTTATGCGCCGATAACAATTATAGTTTTTATACTGAATCACTTACAAATGCAGACTGTTATCCGAGGTTTAGATTCCTTTCAGTACTTATAGACAGCCATGGAATACAAGAATTTCCATGAGAATTTTTTTTGGGCTTGACCTCCCCTCTTCTCAGTCCATATAGTAGACTTATATATCTATATATATTACTTTGTATTTCTCAGGTTTTCTATTCAGAGTTGTGTCCAACTCTAGATGATCACTAGGCCCTTACTCAAACTTCCCAGTTTGCAGGCCTGATAAAATTTTCAACATTTTAAAGTTTCAGCATCGAGGTATAGATGTGTGCATCCTCGCATACATTTATCTATACTCAGCTAACCTCCATTGCTCCAACTACTTTCACCAGCAGTTTATATGGATGGTATACAGATGCTCTGTTCATTGTATTTTTACATATGCTTACAATCTTACCTCACACAAACTTTTATCACACACTAGATTTTGCACAGATCGTTTCCCTTACTTTTCTCATATAACCATTCAACATGTGACACTATGGTGCCGTATTCAATCGTTCTTACGGGAACCAGGAAATGCATCCCTTCGTTTCACACAAATGGAGGTAGAGAACACTGAACTGGATAGTTTAGAATCCCTAGTGTTAGATCCTCGTACTTAGTTAGGATTCAACTTCTACTTCCATATGTGTACGATTACATTTAATAGAATACTGTAAATTCTAAATTTTACAATTCTTTCCATTGTAACCCAGCTGAGGGTTGTTGTTCCCTACTTTATGTTATTGATTACAGTGAATTCTGTGCCATCAGTATTGTTATGATAGATTTAGTTGTTTGGCACTTGCTGTTCATGGGTACTGTTTGGTTAACATTTTCTGTTTATACACACAGAAATTAAATATTTCTTTAAGAGATAGCAAGCTATACCTATACATGGTTATCAGATTTGTTGTTCAATTGATCTGTCATCTCTAACCTCATTACTACCAGATACTCATCCATACAACCCAACCATTTGTCTCTGCCATCACTAGCTTTGGTTTTCCATTACATGAACTACTTAACAATTAATCAATCTAACATTTGCATAATGCATCATAGCATGACAATTCATAAACTGCATAATGAACCATAACATCCCAATTCATAAACTGCATAATGAACCATAACATCACAATTTCATAAACTGCATAATGAACCATAACATCACAATTTCATAAACCATGGACATGTTTAATTCAACTTACAGAAATCTCCCAATTTATGCATGCACACCACTACTATGACCAGTCCACCCAACCTTAGAGTTCGTTTGTCTCCAGAACTCACCCCCGAGCTGAGATCCTCCAAGAATAGACTAACCTCAATCTGTTCTGGAGCAGCTTATTTAAGCTGTGCTTTCCCCAAAGCCTGTTTCCAATTCTGCGTCCAGAATTTCAGGATGCTTTATTCCCGTTTAGCCTAGGCTTCCCATTTTGGGACTCTTTAAAGCTGCTTTAAGCTTTTCCTCAGCTTTTCCAGCTTTTTCTCACCTCTTCCCAACTACTCCTCTTCATTGGGGAAATTTAGATTTTTCCTCAAAAATCTAAATTATAAATAATTTCTTTCAAGGATTTTTTGAAAGATTTGGGGAAAGTCTTTTTCCTTTTCCATTACCTCATGGATTAGGCATGTGATCTCACTTTCTCATCTGGTCATAGTGCATGCACAATATTTTATTTATTTTTCATAATTAAGTAGTTAACCATATCCACATAATAATTATCCATTGGGGTCCACTCCCCTATGGATGTATGTTCAAATGTCTAATTTGAAATGCATAGAACTTGGGGGTGTTTACAATTATCATGGTAAAATACTTAGTTAAAAATATATTCTAGAGAGAGGAAATAATATTGAAGACACATAGGAAATGACCAAAAACTATGGTAGATACTAGTGATATTATGTAGAAAATAGATTCAAAACTAGTATCAACAGACAGTGCATGAAGTCAAAGTTAATGAAACCTATTATATTATATCATAATGAAACCTATTGTGATATTCTCGCTTTGGAATGGTGTCACCTAACTACGAGAAGAGAGTTTAAGTATGACATTTTTGGGTTATTTTTATATCGAGGTATGAGAATCATTATGTTTTTTTGCCAAAGCCTTTAAATATGATTAAATTTTTTTAAGTAGATACAAACAATCTAATATTATTTCTCTTACATGCTCCTAGGTTATAATTCAAAGCATCATAGTTACTAAAACTCATGATTTTTTTTTCTCTCTAAATAACTAAAACACACAGTTAGTGCTACTCTTAATATTCAACTTCCACTATTGTTAAGACAACTTCCTCTAATTCTTATTGTTCCTCCATGAGTAAGCTAGCTACTAGGTGGGCTTGAACCATCATTAACAAGCTACTATGGTGTTACCTAGCTGTATTTAAGAAGTGGTGGAGTTGGTACAATGCCAACTTTTTCTATTGTGTACTACCACTTTCCCACTACTAGGTTCCCATCCTCCCCTAATAATTTGGACACATTTGTTGGCCTTATGATATGGTTTACCATTAGCTCAATTGATTATTTCTCATCCATCGTATAATTCTACATTCCATCCAACCTCTCACTTTGTAATCACATACCTCTTGTAAACCCACTCAAGTGTGTTCATCATACCTCGTTGAGGTTCCTTGACTACTACTCCTTATTAAGTTATATTTTATCATCAACCTTTGGTTTCGAACCATTCTCTAGCCAACTCACCTTTCCCATTCAAATTCTCCCCTATTATCCTATACCTTCTAATTTTTGTGTTCCAGCAGTAATATTTTTTTTTAATGGGGATATGCATAATTTGATATAACGAGAATACGTTTCTTTAACTTTGACTTCGTGTGCACTCTGTTCATACTAGTTTTTGAGTCTTTTTCCTAAATAATATCACTAGCTATTTCACGATAGTTTTATTTTCGTTTTCTATCCGTCTTCAATAGTATTTCCTTTCTCTAGAATAGATTTTTAATAAGTATTTTACATTGATAATCATATTACGTTATGTTTGTAATTTTGCAAATTTTCAATGTAGAATTATGCACTAATCATGAAATATAATTATGGCTATTTTTATTTTCATGTAATAGTAGACATAGTGATAATATCATCCTCTTTTCCACAAATTATGATAATACACTAATTTAAGGTGGCATGCATTATAGTAGCATAAGTGCTTAGGATAATTTTAGTATACCATCCATTAAGCTTATCTTGAATTTCTTTGGAATTATTACCATAAATTATACAAGTATGAGATTAATTTATTTTATTTTTTTGGCAAGAATCGCATTCCTAAGTGTCACATTCCCAAACATATAAATCACCTTTATTTTTTTATTCCTAAGTATTCAAATTTATAATATCATCCCCAAAACCTAGGGATATTACAACGATGAATTAAAAATTAAAAAAATATGATTAAGATTTCCTTGTTTACTTGATAGTGGAGGTCTCATATTAAATTATCAACACCAATTTATTATCTTTCATTCCCCCACCTTACTACTAGAATATTATTATTGTTATTTTAATCCCTAACCCCTAACCCCTAAAATCCTTAACTACTACATCCCCTAACCCATAATCCTTTAAACCCCCCTAACCCATTTAACCCACTAAACAAAGCGTCTAACCCCTTCAACCCTAATTCACAACCTAACCCACTTAACCCCTTATACCCCCTAAACCTTGAACCCATTAACCCCCTAAACCCTAAATCTATAAACCCTTAACCCCTAACCCATTTAACCCCCCTAAACCACTAAAACTCTAACCCATTGAACCTCTAAAACCCTAAACATCTAAACCCTTAAACCCCTAAAACCGAAACACCTAAAGGCATAACCCTAACCCTTAAACTCGTCAATATTTAACGCTTAATCCATTAACCCCTCACCCCCTAAACCCTAAAATCCTTAACTGCTAAATCCCCTATCCCCTAAGCCCTAATCCCTAATCCCTTAACGAGTAACTCATTATTCACCTAACCGCTAATTGCACCTAAATCCCCTAGCCCCCTAAGCCCATGAAACCCTATTCCCTAAGCCATTGATACCTAATCCCTTAACCACTACCTCATTATTCCCCTAACCCGTAAATGCACCTAAATCCCCTAACCCCCCTAACCCCCCCCCCAATCCATAACCCCTTAACAACAAACTCATTATTCCCATAACACCGAGTTAATGATATTTCGTGTAAAGTTTACAACTCCATGTACAAGAGGATACACAACCCATTGGGTTCCACATAAGTTTCATGTTGTTGACAAATTATGGATGGACTTGCACAAATAACAGTTGAAAAACTTCCATAATAAGCTCATACCACTTTCATACGATCCTCACACCATCACCAAGGGTATCTCGTGATAATTCTTTTGAGGATAATCATAGGATGAGTTATATTACTTCAAACGTATTTGCTAGGGATGATTTATGCTCGATGGGGGTGCATGTATAGAAAGAGTTCCTTTTAAGAGAACAAAAAAATATGATTGCACGATAACTCACATAAGTAATTGTGATATTTCGCTTGAATGTCAGTCACCGATTACATAATAGAGTTTAAGTATGAAAATTTTGGGTTATTTTTATATCAAGGTATGAGAATCATCATGTTTTTTTTCCAAACCCTTTGAATATGATTAAATTTTTTTAAATAGTACATCAATCTAGTCTTATTTCTCTTACATTCTCCTAGGTTATAATTCAAAGCATCATAGGTACTAAAACTCTTGAAACTTTTGTTTTTTTCTCTAAATAACTAAAACTCACAATTGTGCTACTCTTAATATTGAACTTCCACTATTGTTAAGACAACTTCCTCTAATTCTTATTGTTCCTCCATGAGTAAGCTAACTACAAGGTGGGCTTGAACCATTATTAACAAGCTACTATGGTGTTACCTAAGGGTATTTAAGAGAAAATAAGGGGCGGAGTTGGTACAATGCCAAGTTTGCTATTGTGTAGTGCCATTCTCACTACTAGGTTCTCATACTCCCCTAATGATTTGGACACATTTATTGGCCTTATGATATGGTTTCCATTTAGTTCATTTGGTTATTTCTCATCCACAATCTAGTTCTACATTCCATCCAACCTGTCACTTTGTAATCACATATGTCTTGTAAACCCACTCAAGTGTGTTCATCATACCTCATTGAGGTTTCACTCGACTACTACTCCTTATTGAGTTATATTATATCATCAACCTTTGGCTTCGAAAACCATTCTCTAGGCAACTCACCTTTCCCATACGAATTCTCCCTATTATCATATCCCTTCTAATTTTGTGTTTTCGGATGATCAAGTAATATTGTTTTTATGGGGATATGAATAATTTTGGTATAACATAATAAGTTTCTTTAACTTTCACTTAGTGTGCACTCTGTTGATACTAGTTTTGAGTCTCTTTCCTACATAATATCACTAGCTATCTACCATAGTTTTTTTCATTTTCTATCTCGTCTTCAACAGTATTTCCTCTCAGTAGAATAGATTTTTAATTAAGTATTTGACATTGATAATCTTATTAGGTTATTTTTGTAATTTTTTAAATTTTCAATGTAGAATGATGCACAATCATGAAAAATAATTATGCTTATTTTTTATTTTTATATAATAGTAGACATAGTGATAACATCATCCTCTTTCTCGACCAAATTATGATAATACATTGATTTAAGGTGGCATGCATTATAGTTGAATAAGTTTTCTTAAGATAATTTTTAGTGCATCAATAACCAAGAGATAAGCTTACTCACGTTTGTACACCGATTCATTTTTCAATTTCTAGCATTCTTGGATTTAATTATAGCTTCCCACAACAACACTCTATAGTATTCATAAATCTGAAACCTATGTTCTTGAGGAGAATATTCATGGGACTAAAATAACATAAACAATACAATAACTAGACTTTCTTGTTTGTGAAACAAATGAATCTATACCAAGGCTCCTTGGAAGAGATGAGTAGAAAGATACTTGTTATAATTAAGTTTTATTTCTAAACAATCCATTAAATATTTATATTCACTCCCTAATAAATTTTCTTTTCTAATGAATGAATTTAGTTGTACAAATCACCCTAGTTATTCAAGAGATCCTAACTTAAATCTCTAGATAAACTCTATTCCACAACAATTACACAAAAAACTCGGTTCCCATCAAAATTACAACACATGTACAGTAGCATAGAGCTCCATTCATCACATATTACTTTCACATGATTTGAATTTGATACATGTAACTATATTTATCAACATTCCCAACTCATATATTTTTATTAACGGCTAAAAAAAGTGAATGAAGATATATCAAGAGTTTTCCCAATGAAAATCACATTTATGTCTAGTTTTACACTTTACAAATAAACAAATTGAAAAATAGTCAACAATCTCAGGAGATTGGAATGAGACATATTTAGTCCCCAACCTAGAACTTACTTCCTCGAGGTTCACCCCCCTTACCACACAACATAGAACTTATTTACTTAACTTGGACCTGATTTGAGAATTTTCTTGCTATCCATCAACTACCTATGTTAATGGCTACCCTTGGTTTTTAATACCTTTTTTTCATGATAAGGTTTCCTTTAGCAACTTCCTCCTTTTTTGTAGAGCTACTTAATCCACTTTCCTAGGTTTTTTCCATAAAATCATGCCTTTCTCTCCTATAGTGATTTTATGTTTTTATCCCATAAAAGCTCTCATTTTTCCCGATCAACACTCTTTTATAGCTTTCCCCCCCCCCTTCGCATATTTATCTAGCTAATCACATTCCTAATCTCGTCACATTCTCAAACATATAAATCACCTTTTATTTTTTTATTCTTAAGTATTTAAAATTTATAATAACATCCCCGACAACCTAGGGATATTACAACCATGAATTAAAAATTAAAAAATATGATTAAGCTTTCCTTATTTACTTGATAGTGGAGGTCTCATACACAATTATAATCACCAATTTATTTTATTTCATGCCTCCACCTTACTACTAGAATATTGTTATTGTTATTTAAATATAATTTTTTTGAATTAAAATTTTTATTAGGGAAGATAATTCTTTTTTTCAATCTTAATTATTATTTTATTTTTTTGAAAGACAATTTAAATAATATTTTTCTAAATTAATGATAATTAACTAATGTATTTGGGGCTAATATATTTAGTGATGCCTAGCTTGGTGGTTCAAATATTTTAATTAGCCTCACTCTTCCTTGTAAAGATTAAATTTTATTTTTATTTTTAATAAAGACTATAAATTTTTTTAATTTAAATAAATTTATTATTCAATAATCAATTTAATTATTATAAATTCAAATACTAAAACACTGTATTTGTATAAAAAAAATATGATAATAATGTAATTGTAAAGTGAAATATTAAAATGGTGTTTAGGACCAGATTATTTGTGAGATAAAAATAATTTGATTGTTAAAACCACACTTTAACCCCAACATGATGAGATACCCTAAGTAAATTTTAGAATCACATAAAATAGGTTAAGATATTTGATTTCGTTGTAACCCACATTACTCTAAATAATTAACCACAATGCTCCAATATAATATTAAATATTAAGTTTTCCTTTGTAGAAAACACCATACATAAATCGTCGGCCTAGAAATTTTATATTTTTAAAAAATAAAAATTCATGTTATGCAATCTATTTAAAGTAGAGACATTGCGGTAGTTACATCAAGTCCAGTGATCACAATCGATAGACACTCTTGAATTTCTCTGTGTGTCATAATGTTTTCCTCCGACATGGTAATGGGCATGAGACGACCGCCTGTAAAAGTTACTTTGGAGAGCGCGGATGGCGAACTATTCGAGGGTTAAAAGGGATGTCGCATTGCAGTCCGAGGTTGTAAACAGAGTTGATGGACACGAATGGGAATGAGAGACCCATTAATCTGTCGCGTGTTCCCGGCATCCTTTTATATCAGGTAATCGAATATTGCACTCACCATTGCGCACTCATTAAATCACAGGATGGGCCGACCAAAGATGAGGCAGAAAGGTTGGATGTGGTATGCCTGAAAGACAGATATGAGTTAGACCCTAACCGTCTACTCGAAGTTGCGAGGACGGCGAACCCTCACAATTTGGATATTAAAAAATCTTTTTGACATGGCCTCGCCGAGCTATTTCGGAGATGAAGAATAAAGAAAGGCGGCAGAAAAACCTTTCGAGGCAGAGGAGCAGATCAAGGATGAAAAAGAAGCCCGTAGAGTAGGGATGATATTAGGTTTCTGTTAGTAATCCCAAGGGTTTTTTTTAGGTATCAGTTAGTATGTATTGGATTCTTTCATTTTGTTAAAAAATTCATGATATATTTTTTATTTTAAATTTAAATATATGGTTATAAGTTTCTTTTAGGTATGTTTTATTATGTATTGGATTTTTTTATTTTCATATCCAGGTTTTATTTAAAGTTTTGTTTAATGATGCATGATAATTGTTTTATTTTATTTAAAGTTGTTTTTGTTTATGATTAGAGAGTTTATTTGTAGAGTATATTTTTTTACTATATTCATTACTTATGCATAAAAATGATTATGGACTTTATGTGTAGAATTAGTATATAGTACAAGTTTTTTATTTATTGCTATTTCACCTAATGAGTAATTTTTGAGAGTTTTTAATTTGTTATTAGAGTATGTATGTTTTAGTTTATGGTTGTTTTCATAGATGAGAGCATTTGTAACTAATGTGATTTATTCACCAATAAAGTTGTAATAGTTTAAGGTTGATTATTATTCATTTTCATATTATCATAAAAATTCAAAAGTTTGTGGGAGTATTTATAATGTTATATTTTTCAAATCATGATTTGGTTTGATGGTATGTATTTTATGAATTGAAAAATTGAAGTGTTTATTTGATATTAAATTTTATTTTTACTTTTAATAAAAAGTGTTAATTTTTATAATTTAAATAACTTTATTATTCAAATATTTGTTTAATTATAAAATGTGTTTTGAATTTTACTAGAGATTAAGAGGTTTGTACAAAAAAAAATTATAATAATAATGTAATTATAAATTCAAACAATAAATTGGTGTTTAGGACCAACGGTTTGTGAGATAAAAATAATTTGATTGTAAAAAGCCACACTTTAACCCAACATGACGAGATGCCTCAAGTAAATTTCAAATCCCATAAAATAGGTTAAGATATTTGATTTGGCCCTAACCCACATTAGTCTAAGTAATTAACAACATTACCCCAATATAATATTAAATATTAAATTTTGCTTTATAGAAAATGCCATACATAAATCAGCGGCATACAACTTTTATATTTTGAAAAATAAGAATTCATATTATACAATCTATTTAAAGGAGAGACATTGTGGTAGTTACATGATCATTATAATGAGATGTTCAAAAAAAATTTGTATGATACGACCGCAACCTTCCTAGACCAATCTTTACCTTGGACATATCAAGCACCAAGAGTGATCAAATCTCTATGTATATTGTAATTTTTGTTATTATTCTCTTCAATTTTTGGAAAATTTTGATGGGATTGATTTAACAACTAGTGGGTTCATTCGTGCAATTTTTAAAGGTTCTTTATTATTGATTTTAAGATTACCATAATGATTATAAACTTTTTTGAGAGTCTTTATAATCTTATATTTTTCTGAATTTGTGATTTTGTTTGATGGCTGGGTTTCTATGTATTGAAGAATTGTGCGATTGAAGAATGACCATAATGATAATGATTTACTCATTTAAATTTGTAAACATGCATTATAAGAACTAACTCATATCATTAATATCATAATGTGGATTTTTATAATATTGTATTTTTTCAAATTGTGATTTATTTCATGATAAGTGTTTTATGAATTGAAGAATTGAAATTTTATATTTTTTATAAGCTAATCAACTTGGAGTAAACAAAAGTATTATTTTGGGATTCAAAATTTTCTTTGCGGTAGAAACAAACTTGTTGACAAATTTTTCAATTCTTTTCCTTACAACTCGAGAGGATGAGGATTCATTTTTATTTATCTCGACTATATTTTTTTATAATCCAACATGAATATTATAATTATTAGAATCTTTTTGAACTCGATGAATGTTAAAAAAAATGAAAGTTTTTAAACATTTCATTTGAAGAAAGGCTTCCATGTATTTTTATGCGAAATAAAAAAAACTAAAAAGTAATGTTATGAAAAAAAAAATCCAAAGTTTTGAATATCTATTTTGAATATTTTTTTAATTTTTTAGTTTATTTTCTAATGATTTTCTATTTAACCACTAACCCATTTAACACCCAAAAACCCTAACCCATTTAACTCCCCAAATCCTAACACCATCAATCCCTAACCCCTATCCCCTAAAAATCCTTAACTCGCTACATCCCCTAACCCATAAGTCTTTAAACCCGTAACCCATTTAACTCGCTAAACTAACCCCTAACCCATTTAACCCCTTATACCACTAAACCCTAAACCCACTAACCCCCTAAACCTATAAAACCTTAACCCCCTAACCCCTAAAAACCCTAATTCCCAACCCCTAGCCCATTTAACCCCTAAACCACTAAAACTCTAACCCATTGAAAATCTAAACCCCGAGAATATAAACCCTTAAACCCCCTAAGGTGGAGGCATGAAAGACAATAAATTGGTGTTCATAATTGTGTATGAGACCTCCACTATTAAGTAAACAAAGAAAGCTTAATCATATTTTTTTAAATTTTAATTCATCCTTGTAATATACCTCTTTGTTGTGGGGGATGTTATTATAAATTTTAATACTTAGGAATAAATAAATATGTTGATTTATATGTTTGCGAATGTGACACTTAGGAATGGGATGCTTGCCAAGATAAAAGAAATTAATCTCATGCTTGGATAATGATTTATGGTAATAATTCCGGAAAGAAATTCAAGATAATATTAATGGATGAGAGATAAATATCCATTAAGATCCTTAGCTAGATAAATATGCTAAGTGAGGGAATACTATATCAGTGTCCCTCGATAGAAATGAGCGCTTTTATGGAAAAAAACATAAAAAACACTCTAGGAAAGAAAGGCATGATTTTATGGAAAAACCCTAGGAAGGTGGATTAAGTAGCTCTACAAAAAAGAGGGAGGTAGCTAAATGAAACCATATCATGAAAAAGGTATTAAATACCAAGGGTAGGCACTAATAGAGGTAGTTGAAGGATAGCGAAGAAAATTCTCAACTCACGGTCAAGTTGAGTAACGAAGTTCTAGGTTGGGTGGTAAGGGGGTGAACTCGAGGGAAGTCAGTTCTAGGTTGGGGAGTAAAGGTGTCTCATTCGTAGCACTAATCTCATGAGATTGTTGACTATGTTTCGGTTTGTTTATTTTTAATGTGTAAAAATAGACATAAACGTGATTTTTTATTGGAAAGACTCTTAATATATCTTCATCCACTTTTTTTTTAAAGGATTTTGATTAAAATTGAATAGGTGTAAAAAAATGAGTAAGCTTATCTCTTGTTTATTGATGTAGCACAATCACCTTAAGCGAACTTATGCCTATTATAATGCATGCCACCTTAAATCAATGTATTATAATAATTTGATAGAAAAGAGGATGATATTATCACTATGTCTACTATTATATAAAAATTAAAATAACCATAATTATATTTCATTAGTGTGCATAATTCTACATTGAAAATTTACAAATTACAAATATAACCAAATATGATTATCATGGTAAAATACTTAGTTAAAAATATATTCTAGAGAGAGGAAATAATATTGAAGACACATAGGAAATGACCAAAAACTATGGTAGATACCTAGTGATATTATGTAGAAAATAGATTCAAAACTAGTATCAACGAGTGCATGAAGTCAAAGTTAATGAAACCTATTATATTATATCATAATGAAACCTATTGTGATATTATGCCTTGAATGGCGTCACCTAACTACAAAAGAGAGTTTAAGTATGACACTTTTTTGGGTTATTTTTATATCGAGGTATGAGAATCATTATGTTTTTTGCCAAAGCCTTTAAATATGATTAAATTTTTTAAGTAGTACAACAATCTAATATTATTTCTCTTACATGCTCCTAGGTTATAATTCAAAGCATCATAGTTACTAAAACTCATGATTTTTTTTTCTCTCTAAATAACTAAAACACACAATTGTGCTACTCTTAATATTCAACTTCCACTATTGTTAAGACAACTTCCTCTAATTCTTATTGTTCCTCCATGAGTAAGCTAGCTACTAAGGTGGGCTTGAACCATCATTAACAAGCTACTATGGTGTTACCTAAGTCGTATTTAAGAAGTGGTGGAGTTGGTACAATGCCAACTTTTTCTATTGTGTACTACCATTCCCACTACTAGGTTCCCATCCTCCCCTAATAATTTGGACACATTTATTGGCCTTATGATATGGTTTCCATTTAGTTCATTTGGTTATTTCTCATCCACAATCTAGTTCTACATTCCATCCAACCTGTCACTTTGTAATCACATATGTCTTGTAAACCCACTCAAGTGTTTTCATCATACCTCATTGAGGTTCCTTGACTACTACTCCTTATTGAGTTATATTATATCATCAACCTTTGGCTTCAGAACCATTCTCTAGGCAACTCACCTTTCCCATACGAATTCTCCCTATTATCATATCCCTTCTAATTTTGTGTTTCAGATGATCAAGTAATATTGTTTTTATGGGGATATGAATAATTTGGTATAACATAATAAGTTTCTTTAACTTTCACTTAGTGTGCACTCTGTTGATACTAGTTTTGAGTCTCTTTCCTACATAATATCACTAGCTATCTACCATAGTTTTTTTTCATTTTCTATCTGTCTTCAACAATATTTCCTCTCTGTAGAATAGATTTTTAATTAAGTATTTGACATTGATAATCTTATTAGGTTATTTTTGTAATTTTTAAATTTTCAATGTAGAATGATGCACAATCATGAAATATAATTATGATTATTTTTTATTTTTATATAATAGTAGACATAGTGATAACATCATCCTCTTTTCGACCAAATTATGATAATACATTGATTTAAGGTGGCATGCATTATAGTTGAATAAGTTTTCTTAAGATAATTTTAGTGCATCAATAACCAAGAGATAAGCTTACTCACGTTTGTACATCGATTCATTTTTCAATTTCTAGCATTCTTGGATTTAATTATAGCTTCCCACAACAACACTCTATAGTATTCATAAATATGAAACCTATGTTCTTGAGGAGAATATTCATGGGACTAAAATAACATAAACAATACAATAACTAGACTTTCCCCCTAACCCATTTAACTCGCTAAACTAACCCCTAACCCATTTAACCCCTTATACCACTAAACCCTAAACCCATTAACCCCCTAAACCTATAAACCCTTAAAACCTAACCCCTAAAACCCTAATTCCCAACCCCTAGCCCATTTAAGCCCTAAACCACTAAAACTCTAACCCATTGAAAATCTAAACCCTGAGCATATAAACCCTTAAACCCCTAAGGTGGAGGCATGAAAGACAATAAGTTGGTGTTCATAATTGTGTATGAGACCTCCACTATTAAGTAAACAAAGAAAGCTTAATCATATTTCTAAATTTTAATTCATCCTTGTAATATACCTCTGTTGTGGGGATGTTATTATAAATTTTAATACTTAGGAATAAATAAATAACAGTGATTTATATGTTTGCGAATGTGACACTTAGGAATGGGATGCTTGCCAAGATAAAAGAAATTAATCTCATGCTTGGATAATGATTTATGGTAATAATTCCATAAAGAAATTCAAGATAATATTAATGGATGAGAGATAAATATCCATTAAGATCCTTAGCTAGATAAATATGCTAAGTGAGGGAAACTATAACAGTGTCCCTCGACAGAAATGAGCGCTTTTATGGAAAAAAAACATAAAAACACTCTAGGAAAGAAAGGCATGATTTTATGGAAAACCTAGGAAGGTGGATTAAGTAGCTCTACAAAAAAGAGGGAGGTAGCTAAAGGAAACCATATCATGAAAAAGGTATTAAATACCAAGGGTAGGCACTAATAGAGGTAGTTGAAGGATAGCAAGAAAATTCTCAACTCACAGTCAAGTTGAGTAACGAAGTTCTAGGTTGGGTGGTAAGGGGGTGAACTCGAGAAAGTCAGTTCTAGGTTGGGGAGTAAAGGTGTCTCATTCGTAGCACTAATCTCATGAGATTGTTGACTATGTTTCAGTTTGTTTATTTTTAATGTGTAAAAATAGACATAAACGTGATTTTTATTGGAAAGACTCTTAATATATCTTCATCCACTTTTTTTTAAAGGATTTGATTAAAATTGAATAGGTGTAAGAAAATGAGTAAGCTTATCTCTTGTTTATTGATGTAGCACAATCACCTTAAGCAAACTTATGCCACTATAATGCATGCCACCTTAAATCAATGTATTATAATAATTTGATAGAAAAGAGGATGATATCATCACTATGTCTACTATTATATAAAAATTAAAATAACCATAATTATATTTCATTAGTGTGCATAATTCTACATTGAAAATTTACAAATTACAAATATAACCAAATATGATTATCATAGTAAAATACTTAGTTAAAAATATGGTAGATACCTAGTGATATTATGTAGAAAATAGATTCAAAACTAGTATCAACAGAGTGCATGAAGTCAAAGTTAATGAAACCTATTATATTATATCATAATGAAACCTATTGTGATATTCTTCTTGAATGGTGTCACCTAACTACAGAAGAGAGTTGAAGTATGACATTTTTGGGTTATTTTTATATCGAGGTATGAGAATCATTATGTTTTTTGCCAAAGCCTTTAAATATGATTAAATTTTTTAAGTAGTACAACAATCTAATATTATTTCTCTTACATGCTCCTAGGTTATAATTCAAAGCATCATAGTCACTAAAACTCATGATTTTTTTTTTCTCGCTAAATAAATTAAACACACAATTGTGCTACTCTTAATATTCAACTTCCACTATTGTTAAGACAACTTCCTCTAATTCTTATTGTTCCTCCATGAGTAAGCTAGCTACTAGGTGGGCTTGAACCATCATTAACAAGCTACTATGGTGTTACCTAACTGTATTTGAGAAGTGGTGGAGTTGGTACAATGCCAACTTTTCTATTGTGTACTACCATTCCCACTACTAGGTTCCCATCCTCCCCTAATAATTTGGACACATTTGTTGGCCTTATGATATGGTTTACCATTAGCTCAATTGATTATTTTTCATCCACCGTATAATTCAACATTCCATCCAACCTCTCACTTTGCAATCACATACCTCTTGTAAACCCACTCAAGTGTGTTCATCATACCTCGTTGAGGTTCCTTGACTACTACTCCTTATTAAGTTATATTTTATCATCAACCTTTGGTTTCAGAACCATTCTCTAGCCAACCTACCTTCCCATTCAAATTCTCCCCTGCACATCTTGTACTTTCTAATTTTGTGTTCCGTAGCAATATTTTTTTTTTAATGGGGATATGCATAATTTGATATAACAGAATACGTTTCTTTAACTTTGACTTCGTGTGCACTCTGTTCATACTAGTTTTGAGTCTTTTTCCTAAATAATATCACTAGCTATCTACGATAGTTTATTTTCGTTTTCTATCTGTCTTCAATAGTATTTCCTTTCTCTAGAATAGATTTTTAATAAGTATTTTACATTGATAATCATATTACGTTATGTTTGTAATTTGCAAATTTTCAATGTAGAATTATGCACAATCATGAAATATAATTATGGCTATTTTTATTTTCATGTAATAGTAGACATAGTGATAATATCATCCTCTTTTCCAGCAAATTATGATAATACAGTAATTTAAGGTGGCATGCATTATAGTAGCATAAGTTCTTAGGATAATTTTAGTATACCATCCATTAAGCTTATCTTGAATTTCTTTGGATACACATGAGCCAAGAAGGTATGATTAATTTATTTCATTTTAGTATGGTCTGATTCTTGAAAATTCTACATTCCCAAACATATAAATCACCTTTATTTTTTTTATTCACATTCAAATTTATAATATCATCCCCAAAACCTAGGGATATTAGAACGATGAATTAAAATTAAAATATGATTAAGATTTCTTTGTTACTTGATAGTGAAGGTCTCATATTAAATTATCAACACCAATTTATTATCTTTCATTCCCCCACCTTACTAATAATACATATTATGATGGAATTTAACCAGAATTTCCTGTAATCCAAATTACTACATCCCCTAACCCATAATCCTTAAACCCCTAACCCATTTAACCCTGCTAAACAAAAGCGTCTAACCCCTTCAACCTAATTCACAACCCCTAACCCACTTAACCCCTTATACCCCTAAACCTTGAACCCATTAACCCCCTAAACCCTAAATATATAAACCCTTAACCCCTAACCCATTTAACCCCCTAAACCACTAAAACTCTAACCCATTGAACCTCTAAACCCTAAACATCTAAACCCTTAAACCCCTAAACCAGAAACACCTAAAGGCATAACCCCTTAACCCTTAAACTCGTCAATATTTAACGCTTAATCCATTAACCCCTCACCCCTAAACCCTAAAATCCTTAACTGCTAAATCCCCTATCCCCTAAGCCCTAATCCCTAATCCCTTAACGAGTAACTCATTATTCACCTAACCGCTAATTGCACCTAAATCCCCTAGCCCCTAAGCCCATGAAACCCTATTCCCTAAGCCATTGATACCTAATCCCTTAACCACTACCTCAATATTCCCCTAACCTGTAAATGCACCTAAATCCCCTAACCCCTAACCCCCCAATCCATAACCCCTTAACAACAAACTCATTATTCCCATAACACCGAGTTAATGATATTTCGTGTAAAGTTTACAACTCCATGTACAAGAGGATACACAACCCATTGGGTTCCACATAAGTTTCATGTTGTTGACAAATTATGGATGGACTTGCACAAATAACAGTTGAAAAACTTCCATAATAAGCTCATACCACTTTCATACGATCCTCACACGATCACCAAGGGTATCTGTGATAATTCTTTTGAGGATAATCATAGGATGAGTTATATTACTTCAAACGTATTTGCTAGGATGATTTATGCTTGATGGGGTGCATGTATAGAAAGAGTTCCTTTAAGAGAACAAAAAATATGATTGCACGATAACTCACATAGGTAATTGTGATATTCTGCTTGAATGATGTCACCTGATTACATAATAGAGTTTAAGTATGAAATTTTTGGGTTATTTTTATATCAAGGTATGAGAATCATCATGTTTTTTTCCAAACCCTTTGAATATTATTAAATTTTTTAAATAGTACATCAATCTAGTCTTATTTCTCTTACATGCTCCTAGGTTATAATTCAAAGCATCATAGGTACTAAAACTCATGAAACTTTTGTTTTTTTCTCTAAATAACTAAAACTCACAATTGTGCTACTCTTAATATTCAACTTCCACTATTGTTAAGACAACTTCCTCTAATTCTTATTGTTCCTCCATGAGTAAGCTAACTATTAGGTGGGCTTGAACCATTATTAACAAGCTATTATGGTGTTACCTAAAGGTATTTAAGAAAAATAAGGGGCGGAGTTGGTACAATGCCAAATTTGCTATTGTGTAGTGCCATTCTCACTACTAGGTTCCCATACTCCCCTAATCATTTGGACACATTTATTGGCCTTATGATATGGTTTCCATTTAGTTCATTTGGTTATTTCTCATCCACAATCTAGTTCTACATTCAATCCAACATGTCACTTTGTAATCACATATGTCTTGTAAACCCACCAAAATATATGCTCATCATACCTCATTGAGGTTCTGATTAATACTCCTTTATTGATTTATATTAGTATCATCAACCTTTTTGGCTTCGTAACCATTCTCTGTGAAACTCACCTTCCATACGTAATTCTCCTATTATCATATCCCTTCTAATTTTGTGTTTTAGATGATCAAGTAATATTGTTTTTATGGGGATATGAATAATTTGGTATAATATAATAGGTTTCATTAACTTTGACTTCATGCACTGTGTTGATACTAGTTTTGAATCTATTTTCTACATAATATCACTAGCTATCTACCATATTTATATCCGTCTCTACCGTGTTTCCTCTCGTATAATAGATTTTTAATTAAGTATTTGACATTGATAATCTTATTAGGTTATGTTTGTAATTTTTAAATTTTCAATGTAGAATGATGCACAATCATGAAATATAATTATGCTTATTTTTTATTTTTATATAATAGTAGACATAGTGATAACATCATCCTCTTTTCTACCAAATTATGATAATACATTGATTTAAGGTGGCATGCATTATAGTTGAATAAGTTTTCTTAAGATAATTTTAGTGCATCAATAACCAAGAGATAAGCTTACTCACTTTTGTACACCGATTCATTTTTCAATTTCTAGCATTCTTGGATTTAATTATAGCTTCCCACAACCACACTCTATAGTATTCATAAATCTGAAACCTATGTTCTTGAGGAGAATATTCATGGGACTAAAATAACATAAACAATACAATAACTAGACTTTCTTCTCTGTGAAACAAATGAATCTATACCAAGGCTCCTTGGAAGAGATGAGTAGAAAGATACTTGTTATAATTAAGTTTTATTTTTAAACAATCCATTAAATATTTATATTCACTCCCTAATAAATTTTCTTTTCTAATGAATGAATTTAGTTGTACAGTCACCCTAGTTATTCAAGAGATCCTAACTTAAATCTCTAGATAAACTCTATTCCACAACAATTACACAAAAACTGGTTCCCATCAAAATTACAACACATATAAGTTGTATAGAGCTCTATTCATCACATATTACTGTCACATGATTTGAATTTGATACATGTAACTATATTTATCAACATTCCCAACTCATATATTTTTATTAACGGCTAAAAAAAGTGAATGAAGATATATCAAGAGTTTTCCCAATGAAAATCACATTTATGTCTAGTTTTACACTTTACAAATAAACAAATTGAAAAATAGTCAACAATCTGAGGAGATTGGAATGAGACATATTTAGTCCCCAACCTAGAACTTACTTCCTCGAGTTCACCCCCTTACCACACAACATAGAACTTATTTACTTAACTTGACCCAGAGTTGAGAATTTTCTTGCTATCCATCAACTACCTATGTTAATGGCTACCCTTGGTTTTTAATACATTTTTTCATGATAAGGTTTCCTTTAGCAACTTCCCTCCTTTTTGTAGAGCTACTTAATCCACTTTCCTAGGTTTTTCCATAAAATCATGCCTTTCTCTCCTACAGTGATTTTATGCTTTTATCCCATAAAAGCTCTCATTTTTCTCAGTCAACACTTTTATAGTTTCCCCCCCTTCGCATATTTATCTAGCTAATCACATTCCTAACTGTCACATTCTCAAACATATAAATCACCTTTATTTTTTTATTCATAAGTATTCAAATTTATAATAACATCCCCACAACCTAGGGATATTACAACCATGAATTAAAAATTAAAAATATGATTAAGCTTTCCTTGTTTACTTGATAGTGGAGGTCTCATACACAATTATAATCACCAATTTATTTTCTTTCATGCCTCCACCTTACTACTAGAATATTGTTATTGTAATTTTAATATAATTTTTTGAATTAAAATTTTTATTAGGGAAGATAATTCTTTTTTCAATCTTAATTATTATTTTATTTTTTGAAAGACAATTTAAATAACATTTTTTAAATTAATGATAATTAACTAATTTATTTGGGGCTAATATCTTTAGTGATGCCTAGCTTGGTGGTTCAAATATTTTAATTAGCCTCACTCTTCCTTGTAAAGATTAAATTTTATTTTTATTTTTAATAAAGACTATAATTTTTTTTAATTTAAATAAATTTATTATTCAATAATCTGTTAAATTTTCATACTTTTCTAAAATAAATTTATTATTCAATTTGTTTTGAATTTTAGTAGAGATTAAGAAGTTTGTACCAAAAAACATATAGTAATAATGTAATTATAAATTCAAATACTAAACACCAGATTTGTATAAAAAAATATATAATAATAATGTAATTGTAAAGTGAAATATTAAAATGGTGTTTAGGACCAGTTATTTGTGAGATAAAATAATTTGATTGTTAAAACCACACTTTAACCCAACATGATGAGATACCTAAGTAAATTTCGAATCACATAAAATAGGTTAAGATATTTGATTTCGTCATAACCCACATTACTCTAAATAATTAACCACAATGCTCCAATATAATATTAAATATTAAATTTTGCTTTGTAGAAAACACCATACATAAATCGTCGGCATAGAAATTTTATATTTTAAAAAATAAAAATTCATGTTATACAATCTATTTAAAGTAGAGACATTGCGGTAGTTACATCAAGTCCGTGATCACAATCGATAGACACTCTTGAATTTCTCTGTGTGTCATAATGTTTTCCTCCGACATGGTAATGGGCATGAGACGACCGCCTGTAAAAGTTACTTTGGAGAGCGCAGATGGCGAACTATTCGAGGTTAAAAGGGATGTCGCATTGCAGTCCGAGGTTGTAAACAGGTTGATGGAAAAGAATGGGAATGAGAGACCCATTAATCTGTCGCTTGTTCCCAGCATCATTTTATATCAGGTAATCGAATATTGCACTCACCATTGCGCACTCATTAAATCACAGGATGGGCTGACCAAAGATGAGGCAGAAAGGTTGGATGTGGAATACCTGAAAGACAGATATGAGTTAGACCCTAACCGTCTACTCGAAGTTGCGAGGACGGCGAACCCTCACAATTTGGATATTAAAAATCTTTTTGACATGGCGTGCCGAGCTATTTCGGAGATGAAGAATAAAGATACGACAGAAAAATCTTTTGAGGCAGAGGAGCAGATCAAGGATGAAAAGAAACCCGTAGAGTTAAAAAAAAAGATGATATTAGGTTTCTGTTAGTAATCCCAAGGTTTTTTTAGGTATCTGTTAGTATGTATGGGATTCTTTCATTTTGTTAAAAATTCATGATATATTTTTTATTTTATTTAATTTTTATATATATATATATATATATATATATATATATATATATATGTGGTTATAAGTTTCTTTTAGGTATGTTTATTATGTATTGGATTTTTTTATTTTCATATCTAGGTTTTATTTAAAGTTTTGTTTAATGATGCATGATAATTGTTTTATTTTATTTGAAGTTGTTTTTGTTTATGATTATGGAGTTTATTTGTAGGGCATATTTTTTTACTATCTTCATTATTTATGCATAAAAATGATTATGGACTTTATGTGTAGAATTAGTATATAGTACAAGTTTTTTATTTATTGCTATTTCACTTAATGAGTAATTTTTGAGAGTTTTTAATTTGTTATTAGAGTATGTATGTTTTAGTTTATGGTTGTTTTCATAGATGAGAGAATTTGTAACTAATGTGATTTATTCACCAATAAAGTTGTAATAGTTTAAGGTTGATTATTATTCATTTTCATATTATCATAAAAATTCAAAAGTTTGTGGGAGTATTTATAATGTTATATTTTTCAAATCATGATTTGGTTTGATGGTATGTATTTTATGAATTGAAAAATTGAAGTGTTTATTTGATATAAAATGTTATTTTTACTTTTAATAAAAAGTGTTAATTTTTATAATTTAAATAACTTTATTATTCAAATATTTGTTAAATCTTAATATTTTTTTAGAATAAATTAATTATAAAATGTGTTTTGAATTTTACTAGAGATTAAGAGGTTTGTACAAAAAAAAATTATAATAATAATGTAATTATAAATTCAAACAATAAATTGGTGTTTAGGACCAAGGGTTTGTGAGATAAAAATAATTTGATTGTAAAAGCCACACTTTAACCCAACATGACGAGATGCCTCAAGTAAATTTCAAATCCCATAAAATAGGTTAAGATATTTGATTTGGCCCTAACCCACATTAGTCTAAGTAATTAACAACATTACCCTAATATAATATTAAATATTAAATTTTGCTTTATAGAAAATGCCATACATAAATCAGCGGCATACAACTTTTATATTTTGAAAAATAAGAATTCATATTATACAATCTATTTAAAGGAGAGACATTGTGGTAGTTACATGATCATTATAATGAGATGTTCAAAAAAATTTGTATGATACTACCGCAACCTTCCTAGACCAATCTTTACCTTGGACATATCAAGCACCAAGAGTGATCAAATCTCTATGTATATTGTAATTTTGTTATTATTCTCTTCAATTTTGGAAAATTTTGATGGGATTGATTTAACAACTAGTGGGTTCATTTCGCACTTTTTAAAGGTTCTTTATTATTGATTTTAAGATTACCATAATGATTATAAACTTTTTGAGAGTCTTTATAATCTTATATTTTTGAATTTGTGATTTTGTTTGATGGTCGGGTTTCTATGTATTGAAGAATTGTGCTATTGAAGAATGACCATAATGATAATGATTTACTCATTTAAATTTGTAAACATGCATTATAAGAACTAACTCATATCATTAATATCATAATGTGGATTTTTATAATATTGTATTTTTCAAATTGTGATTTATTTCATGATAAGTGTTTTATGAATTGAAGAATTGAAATTTTATATTTTTATAAGCTAATCAACTTGGAGTAAACAAAAGTATTATTTTGGGATTCAAAATTTTCTTTGCAGTAGAAACAAACTTTGTTGACAATTTTTCAATTCTTTTCCTTACAACTCAGAGGATGAGGATTCATTTTTATTTATCCTGACTATATTTTTTATAATCCAACATGAATATTATAATTATTAGAATCTTTTGAACTCTATGAATGTTAAAAAAATGAAAGTTTTAAACATTTCATTTGAAGAAAGGCTTCCATGTATTTTATGCAGAAATAAAAAAACTAAAAGTAATGTTATGAAAAATAAAATCCAAAGTTTTGAATATCTATTTTGAATATTTTTTTAATTTCTTAGTTTATTTTCTAATGATTTTCTATTTAACCACTAACCCATTTAACACCCAAAAACCCTAACCCATTTAACTCCCAAAATCCTAACACCATCAATCCCTAACCCCTAACCCCTAAAATCCTTAACTGCTACATCCCCTAACCCATAAGTCTTTAAACCCGTAACCCATTTAACTCGCTAAACTAACCCCTAACCCATTTAACCCCTTATACCACTAAACCCTAAACCCATTAACCCCCTAAACCTATAAACCCTTAACCCCTAACCCCTAAAACCCTAATTCCCAACCCCTAGCCCATTTAACCCCTAAACCACTAAAACTCTAACCCATTGAACATCTAAACCCCGAGCATATAAACCCTTAAACCCCTAAGGTGGAGGCATGAAGGACAATAAATTGGTGTTCATAATTGTGTATGAGACCTCCACTATTAAGTAAACAAAGAAAGCTTAATCATATTTTTAAATTTTAATTCATCTTTGTAATATACCTCTGTTGTGGGGATGTTATTATAAATTTTAATGCTTAGGAATAAATAAATAATAATGATTTATATGTTTTCGAATGTGACACTTAGGAATGGGATGCTTGCCAAGATAAAAGAAATTAATCTCATGCTTGGATAATGATTTATGGTAATAATTCCAGAAAGAAATTCAAGATAATATTAATGGATGAGAGATAAATATCCATTAAGATCCTTAGCTAGATAAATATGCTAAGTGAGGGAAACTATAACAGTGTCCCTGGACAGAAATGAGCGCTTTTATGGAAAAAAACATAAAAACACTCTAGGAAAGAAAGGCGTGCTTTTATGGAAAAACCTAGGAAGGTGGATTAAGTAGCTCTACAAAAAAGAGGGAGGTAGCTAAAGGAAACCATATCATGAAAAAGGTATCAAATGCCAACGGTAGGCATTAATAGAGGTAGTTGAAGGATAGCAAGAAAATTCTCAACTCATAGTCAAGTTGAGTAACGAAGTTCTAGGTTGGGTGGTAAGGGGGTGAACTAGAGGAAGTCAGTTCTAGGTTGGGGAGTAAAGGTGTCTCATTCCTAACACTAATCTTGTGAGATTGTTGAATATGTTTCAGTTTGCTTATTTTTAATGTGTAAAAATAGACATAAACTTGATTTTTATTGGAAAGACTCTTGATATATCTTCATTCACTTTTTTTTAAAAGATTTAATTAAAATTGAATAGGTGTAAAAAATTGAGTATGCTTATCTCTTGTTTATTGATGTAAAGACACCTACCTTGCTTAACTTATGCCACTAGAAATGACAAGCAATTAAAATTAATACAATAATTTGATAGAAAAGAGGATGATATTATCACTATGTCTACTATTATATAAAAATTAAAATAACCATAATTATATTTCATGAGTGTGCATAATTCTACATTGAAAATTTACAAATTACAAATATAACCAAATATGATTATCATGGTAAAATACTTAGTTAAAAATATATTCTAGAGAGAGGAAATATTATTGAAGACACATAGGAAATGACCAAAAACTATGGTAGATACCTAGTGATATTATGTAGAAAATAGATTCAAAACTAGTATCAACAGAGTGAATGAAGTCAAAGTTAATGAAACCTATTATATTATATCATAATGAAACCTATTGTGATATTCTGCTTGAATGGCGTCACCTAACTACAGAAGAGAGTTTAAGTATGACATTTTTGGGTTATTTTTATATCGAGGTATGAGAATCATTATGTTTTTTGCCAAAGCCTTTAAATATGATTAAATTTTTTAAGTAGTACAACAATCTAATATTATTTCTCTTACATGCTCCTAGGTTATAATTCAAAGCATCATAGTTACTAAAACTCATGATTTTTTTTTTTTTCTCTAAATAACTAAAACACACAATTGTGCTACTCTTAATATTCAACTTCCACTATTGTTAAGACAACTTCCTCTAATTCTTATTGTTCCTCCATGAGTAAGCTAGCTACTAGGTAGGCTTGAACCATCATTAACAAGCTACTATGGTGTTACCTAATTGTATTTAAGAAAAATAAGTGGTGGAGTTGGTACAACGCCAAATTTTCTGTTGTGTACTACCATTCCCACTACCAGGTTCCCATCCTCCCCTAATAATTTAGACACATTTGTTGGCCTTATGATATGGTTTACCATTAGCTCAATTGATTATTTCTCATCCACCGTATAATTCTACATTCCATCCAACCTGTCACTTTGTAATCACATACCTCTTGTAAACCCACTCAAGTGTGTTCATCATACCTCGTTGAGGTTCCTTGACTACTACTCCTTATTAAGTTATATTTTATCATCAACCTTTGGTTTCAGAACCATCCTCTCGCCAACTCACCTTTCCCATTCAAATTCTCCCTATTATCCTATACCTTCTAATTTTGTGTTCCAGAGTAATATTTTTTTTTTAATGGGGATATGCATAATTTGATATAACAAAATACGTTTCTTTAACTTTGACTTCGTGTGCACTCTGTTCATACTAGTTTTGAGTCTTTTTCCTAAATAATATCACTAGCTATCTACGATAGTTTATTTTTGTTTTCTATCTGTCTTCAATAGTATTTCCTTTCTCTAGAATAGATTTTTAATAAGTATTTTACATTGATAATCATATTACGTTATGTTTGTAATTTGCAAATTTTCAATGTACAATTATGCACAATCATGAAATATAATTATGGCTATTTTTATTTTCATGTAATAGTAGACATAGTGATAATATCATCCTCTTTTCCAGCAAATTATGATAATACACTAATTTAAGGTGGCATGCATTATAGTAGCATAAGTGCTTAGGATAATTTTAGTATACCATCCATTAATCTTATCTTGAATTTCTTTGGAATTATTACCATAAATTATACAAGTATGAGATTAATTTATTTTATTTTGGCAAGAATCGCATTCCTAAGTGTCACATTCCCAAACATATAAATCACCTTTATTTTTTTATTCCTAAGTATTCAAATTTATAATATCATCCCCAAAACCTAGGGATATTACAACGATGAATTAAAAATTAAAAATATGATTAAGATTTCCTTGTTTACTTGATAGTGGAGGTCTCATATTAAATTATCAACACCAATTTATTATCTTTCATTCCCCCACCTTACTACTAGAATATTATTATTGTTATTTTAATCCCTAACCCCTAACCCCTAAAATCCTTAACTACTACATCCCCTAACCCATAATCCTTTAAACCCCTCACCCATTTAACCCGCTAAACAAAGCGTCTAACCCCTTCAACCCTAATTCACAACCCCTAACCCACTTAACCCCTTATACCCCTAAACCTTGAACCCATTAATCCCCTAAACCCTAAATCTATAAACCCTTAACCCCTAACACATTTAACCCCCTAAACCACTAAAACTCTAACCCATTGAACCTCTAAACCCTAAACATCTAAACCCTTAAACCCCTAAACCAGAAACACCTAAAGGCATAACCCCTTAACCCTTAAACTCGTCAATATTTAACGCTTAATCTATTAACCCCTCACCCCTAAACCCTAAAATCATTAACTGCTAAATCCCCTATCCCCTAAGCCCTAATCCCTAATCCCTTAACGAGTAACTCATTATTCACCTAACCGCTAATTGCACCTAAATCCCCTAGCCCCTAAGCCCATGAAACCCTATTCCCTAAGCCATTGATACCTAATCCCTTAACCACTACCTCATTATTCCCCTAACCTGTAAATGCACCTAAATCCCCTAACCCCTAACCCCCCAATCCATAACCCCTTAACAACAAACTCATTATTCCCATAACACCGAGTTAATGATATTTCGTGTAAAGTTTACAACTCCATGTACAAGAGGATACACAACCCATTGGGTTCCACATAAGTTTCATGTTGTTGGCAAATTATGGATGGACTTGCACAAATAACAGTTGAAAAACTTCCATAATAAGCTCATACCACTTTCATATGATCCTCACACCATCACCAAGGGTATCTGTGATAATTCTTTTTAGGATAATCATAGGATGAGTTATATTACTTCAAACGTATTTGCTAGGATGATTTATGCCTGATGGGGTGAAGGTATAGAAAGAGTTCCTTTAAGAGAACAAAAAATATGATTGCACGATAACTCACATAAGTAATTGTGATATTTTTCTTGAATGCTGTCACCTGATTACATAATAGAGTTTAAGTATGAAATTTTTGGGTTATTTTTATATCAAGGTATTAGAATCATCATGTTTTTTTCCAAACCCTTTGAATATGATTAAATTTTTTAAATAGTACATCAATCTAGTCTTATTTCTCTTACATTCTCCTAGGTTATAATTCAAAGCATCATAGGTACTAAAACTCTTGAAACTTTTGTTTTTTTCTCTAAATAACTAAAACTCACAATTGTGCTACTCTTAATATTGAACTTCCACTATTGTTAAGACAACTTCCTCTAATTCTTATTGTTCCTCCATGAGTAAGCTAACTACAAGGTGGGCTTGAACCATTATTAACAAGCTACTATGGTGTTACCTAAGGGTATTTAAGAAAAATAAGGGGCGGAGTTGGTAGAATGCCAAGTTTGCTATTGTGTAGTGCCATTCTCACTACTAGGTTCTCATACTCCCCTAATGATTTGGACACATTTATTGGCCTTATGATATGGTTTCCATTTAGTTCATTTGGTTATTTCTCATCCACAATCTAGTTCTACATTCCATCCAACTTGTCACTTTGTAATCACATATGTCTTGTAAACCCACTCAAGTGTGTTCATCATACCTCATTGAGGTTCCTTGACTACTACTCCTTATTGAGTTATATTATATCATCAACCTTTGGCTTCAGAAGCATTCTCTAGGCAACTCACCTTTCCCATACGAATTCTCCCTATTATCATATCCCTTCTAATTTTGTGTTTCAGATGATCAAGTAATATTTTTTTTATGGGGATATGAATAATTTGGTATAACATAATAAGTTTCTTTAACTTTCACTTAGTGTGCACTCTGTTGATACTAGTTTTGAGTCTCTTTCCTACATAATATCACTAGCTATCTACCATAGTTTTTTTTCATTTTCTACCTGTCTTCAACAGTATTTCCTCTCTGTAGAATAGATTTTTAATTAAGTATTTGACATTGATAATCTTATTAGGTTATTTTTGTAATTTTTAAATTTTCAATGTAGAATGATGCACAATCATGAAATATAATTATGCTTATTTTTTATTTTTATATAATAGTAGAGATAGTGATAACATCATCCTCTTTTCGACCAAATTATGATAATACATTGATTTAAGGTGGCATGCATTATAGTTGAATATGTTTTCTTAAGATAATTTTAGTGCATCAATAACCAAGAGATAAGCTTACTCACGTTTGTACACCGATTCATATTTCAATTTCTAGCATTCTTGGATTTAATTATAGCTTCCCACAACCACACTCTATAGTATTCATAAATCTGAAACCTATGTTCTTGAGGAGAATATTCATGGGACTAAAATAACATAAACAATACAATAACCAGACTTTCTTCTCTGTGAAACAAATGAATCTATACCGAGGCTCCTTGGAAGAGATGAGTAGAAAGATACTTGTTATAATTAAGTTTTATTTCTAAACAATCCATTAAATATTTATATTCGCTCCCTAATAAATTTTCTTTTCTAATGAATGAATTTAGTTGTACAGTCACCCTAGTTATTCAAGAGATCCTAACTTAAATCTCTAGATAAACTCTATTCCACAACAATTACACAAAAACTGGTTCCCATCAAAATTACAACACCTATAAGTTGTATAGAGCTCCATTCATCACATATTACTTTCACATGATTTGAATTTGATACATGTAACTATATTTATCAACATTCCCAACTCATATATTTTTATTAACGGCTAAAAAAAGTGAATGAAGATATATCAAGAGTTTTCCCAATGAAAATCACATTTATGTCTAGTTTTACACTTTACAAATAAACAAATTGAAAAATAGTCAACAATCTCAGGAGATTGGAATGAGACATATTTAGTCCCCAACCTAGAACTTACTTCCTCGAGTTCAACCCCTTACCACACAACATAGAACTTATTTACTTAACTTGACCCAGAGTTGAGAATTTTCTTGATATCCATCAACTACCTATGTTAATGGCTACCCTTGGTTTTTAATACCTTTTTTCATGATAAGGTTTCCTTTAGCAACTTCCCTCCTTTTTGTAGAGCTACTTAATCCACTTTCCTAGGTTTTTCCATAAAATCATGCCTTTCTCTCCTACAGTGATTTATGTTTTTATCCCATAAAAGCTCTCATTTTTCTCAGTCAACACTTTTATAGTTTCCCCCCCTTCGCATATTTGTCTAGCTAATCACATTCCTAACTGTCACATTCTCAAACATATAAATCACCTTTATTTTTTTATTCTTAAGTATTCAAATTTATAATAACATCCCGACAACCTAGGGATATTACAACCATGAATTAAAAATTAAAAATATGATTAAGCTTTCCTTGTTTACTTGATAGTGGAGGTCTCATACACAATTATAATCACAAATTTATTTTCTTTCATGCCTCCACCTTACTACTAGAATATTGTTATTGTTATTTTAATATAATTTTTTGAATTAAAATTTTTATTAGGGAAGATAATTCTTTTTTCAATCTTATTTATTATTTTATTTTTTGAAAGACAATTTAAATAATATTTTCTAAATTAATGATAATTAACTAATGTATTTGGGGCTAATATCTTTAGTGATGCCTAGCTTGGTGGTTCAAATATTTTAATTAGCCTCACTCTTCCTTGTAAAGATTAAATTTTATTTTTATTTTTAATATAGACGATAAATTTTTTTAATTTAAATAAATTTATTATTCAATAATCTGTTAAATTTTCATACTTTTCTAAAATAAATTTATTATTTAATTTGTTTTGAATTTTAGTAGAGATTAAGAAGTTTGTACCAAAAAACATATAGTAATAATGTAATTATAAATTCAAATACTAAACACCAGATTTGTATAAAAAAAATATAATAATAATGTAATTATAAAGTGAAATATTAAAATGGTGTTTAGGACCAGTTATTTGTGAGATAAAAATAATTTGATTGTTAAAACCACACTTTAACCCAACATGATGAGATACCTAAGTAAATTTCGAATCACATAAAATAGGTTAAGATATTTGATTTCGTCATAACCCACATTACTCTAAATAATTAACCACAATGCTCCAATATAATATTAAATATTAAATTTTCCTTTGTAGAAAACACCATACATAAATCGTCGGCCTAGAAATTTTATATTTTAAAAAATAAAAATTCATGTTATGCAATCTATTTAAAGTAGAGACATTGCGGTAGTTACATCAAGTCCGTGATCACAATCGATAGACACTCTTGAATTTCTGTGTGTCATAATGTTTTCCTCCGACATGGTAATGGGCATGAGACGACCGCCTGTAAAAGTTACTTTGGAGAGCGCAGATGGCGAACTATTCGAGGTTAAAAGGGATGTCGCATTGCAGTCCGAGGTTGTAAACAGGTTGATGGACAAGAATGGGAATGAGAGACCCATTAATCTGTCGCGTGTTCCCAGCATCATTTTATATCAGGTAATCGAATATTGCACTCACCATTGCACACTCATTAAATCACAGGATGGGCTGACCAAAGATGAGGCAGAAAGGTTGGATGTGGAATACCTGAAAGACAGATATGAGTTAGACCCTAACCGTCTACTCGAAGTTGCGAGGACGGCGAACCCTCACAATTTGGATATTAAAAATCTTTTTGACATGGCCTGCCGAGCTATTTCGGAGATGAAGAATAAAGAGAGATGAAGAATAAAGAAAGGCCAGAAAAACCTTTCGAGGCAGAGGAGCAGATCAAGGATGAAAAGAAGCCCGTAGAGTAAAAAAAAAAAAGGGATGATATTAGGTTTCTGTTAGTAATCCCAAGGTTTTTTTTAGGTATCAGTTAGTATGTATTGGATTCTTTCATTTTGTTAAAAATTCATGATATATTTTTTATTTTAAATTTAAATATATGGTTATAAGTTTCTTTTAGGTATGTTTTATTATGTATTGGATTTTTTATTTTCATATCCAGGTTTTATTTAAAGATTTGTTTAATGATGCATGATAATTGTTTTATTTTATTTAAAGTTGTTTTTGTTTATGATTAGAGAGTTTAATTGTAGAGTATATTTTTTTACTATATTCATTACTTATGCATAAAAATGATTATGGACTTTATGTGTAGAATTAGTATATAGTACAAGTTTTTTATTTATTGCTATTTCACCTAATGAGTAATTTTTGAGAGTTTTTAATTTGTTATTAGAGTATGTGTGTTTTAGTTTATGGTTGTTTTCATAGATGAGAGCATTTGTAACTAATGTGATTTATTCACCAATAAAGTTGTAATAGTTTAAGGTTGATTATTATTCATTTTCATATTATCATAAAAATTCAAAAGTTTGTGGGAGTATTTATAATGTTACATTTTTCAAATCATGATTTGGTTTGATGTTATGTATTTTATGAATTGAAAAATTGAAGTGTTTATTTGATATTAAATTTTATTTTTATTTTTAATAAAAAGTGTTAATTTTTATAATTTAAATAACTTTATTATTCAAATATTTTTTAAATCTTAATATTTTTTAGAATAAATTAATTATTAAATGTGTTTTGAATTTTAGTAGAGATTAAGAGGTTTGTACAAAAAAAATTATAATAATAATGTAATTATAAATTCAAACACTAAAAATAATTTGATTGTAAAAGCCACACTTTAACCCAACATGACTAGATGCCTCAAGTAAATTTCAAATCCCATAAAATTGGTTAAGATATTTTATTTGGCCCTAAAATGTATGAATGGCATTAAAGAAGATACCCCAATATAATATTAAATGATAAATTTTTCTTAGAAAATGCCATACATAAATCAATACAACTTTTATATTTTAAAAATAGGAATTCATATTATACAATTCATTTAAAAGAGAGACATTGTAGTAAAGTTACAGATCATTATAATCGATGTTCAAAAAATTTGTAATTACAATGCAAGCAACCTTTCCTAGACTAACTTACCTTGGACATATCAAGCACCAAGAGTGATCAAATCTCTATGTATATTGTAATTTTGTTATTATTCTCTTCAATTTTGGAAAATTTTGATGGGATTGATTTAAGATTGATTATAACTTTTTGAGAGTCTTTATAATCTTATATTTTCGAATTTGTGATTTTGTTTGATGGCCGGGTTTCATGTATTGAAGAATTGTGCGATTGAAGAATGACCATAATGATAATGATTTACTCATTTAAATTTGTAAACATGCATTATAAGAACTAACTCATATCATTAATGATTATAATGGGATTTTTATATTGTATTTTTCAAATTGTGATTTATTTTGCGATAAGTGTTTTATGAATTCGAAGAATTGAAATTTTATATTTTTATAAGCTAATCAACTTGGAGTAAACAAAACTATTATTTTGGATTTGCACCAGCAAGAGAAACAAAACTTGTCGACAATTTTCAATTCTTTTTCCTTACAACTCAGAGGATGAGGAGTCATGTTTATTTATCCTGACTATATTTTTTATATTCCAACATGAATATTATAATTATTAGAATCTTTTGAACTCGATGAATGTTAAAAAAATGAAAGTTTTAAACATTTCATTTGAAGAAAGGCTTCCGTGTATTTTATGCAGAAATAAAAAAACTAAAAGTAATGCTAAGAAAAATAAAATCCAAAGTTTTGAATATCTATTTTTAATATTTTTTAATTTTGTATTTTATTTGCTAATGATTTTCTATTTAACCACTAACCCATTTAACACCCAAAAAACCTAACCCATTTAACTCCCCAAATCCTAACACCATCAATCCCTAAACCCTAACCCCTAAAATCCTTAACTGCTACATCCCCTAACCCATAAGTCTTTAAACCCCTAACCTATTTAACCCGCTAAACTAAGCATCTAACCCCTTCAACTGTAATTCCTAACCCCTAACCCATTTAACCACTTATACCACTAAACCCTAAACCCATTAACCCCCTAAACCTATAAACCCTTAACCCCTAACCCCTAAAACCCTAATTCCCAACCCCTGCTTCATTTAACCCCTAAAACTAATTAAAACTCTAACCCATTGAAAATCTAAACCCCAGAATATAAACCCTTAAACCTTTAAGGTGGAGGCATGAAAGACAATAAATTGGTGTTCATAATTGTTGATGAGACCTCCACTATTAAGTAAACAAAGAAAGCTTAATCATATTTTTAAATTTTAATTCATCCTTGTAATATACCTCTGTTGTGGGGATGTTATTATAAATTTTAATGCTTAGGAATAAATAAATAACATTGATTTATATGTTTGCGAATGTGACACTTAGGAATGGGATGCTTGCCAAGATAAAAGAAATTAATCTCATGCTTGGATACTGATTTATGGTAATAATTCCAGAAAGAAATTCAAGATAATATTAATGGATGAGAGATAAATATCCATTAAGATCCTTAGCTAGATAAATATGCTAAGTGAGGGAAACTATAACAGTGTCCCTGGACAGAAATGAGCGCTTTTATGGAAAAAAACATAAAAACACTCTAGGAAAGAAAGGCGTGCTTTTATGGAAAAACCTAGGAAGGTGGATTAAGTAGCTCTACAAAAAAGAGGGAGGTAGCTAAAGGAAACCATATCATGAAAAAGGTATTAAATACCAAGGGTAGGCACTAATAGAGGAAAGCGAAGGATAAAGAAAATTTCAATTGCAATGTTGAGTAACGAAGTTCTAGGTTGGGTGTAGGCAAGGAACTCGAGGAAGTCATTGAGGTTGGGAGTAAAGGTGTCTCTATTCGTAGCACCACCTCATGATATTGTTGACTATGTTTCAAAGAATCTCATGAGATTGTTGACTATGTTTCAGTTTGTTTATTTTTAATGTGTAAAAATAGACATAAACGTGATTTTTATTGGAAAGACTCTTAATATATCTTCATCCACTTTTTTTTAAAGGATTTGATTAAAATTGAATAGGTGTAAAAAAATGAGTAAGCTTATCTCTTGTTTATTGATGTAGCACAATCACCCTAAGCGAACTTATGCCACTATAATGCATGCCACCTTAAATCAATGTATTATAATAATTTGATAGAAAAGAGGATGATATTATCACTATGTCTACTATTATATAAAAATTAAAATAACCATAATTATATTTCATTAGTGTGCATAATTCTACATTAAAAATTTACAAATTACAAATATAACCAAATATGATTATCATGGTAAAATACTTAGTTAAAAATATATTCTAGAGAGAGGAAATAATATTGAAGACACATAGGAAATGACCAAAAACTATGGTAGATACCTAGTGATATTATGTAGAAAATAGATTCAAAACTAGTATCAATAGAGTGCATGAAGTCAAAGTTAATGAAACCTATTATATTATATCATAATGAAACCTATTGTGATATTCTGCTTGAATGGCGTCACCTAACTATAGAAGAGAGTTTAAGTATGACATTTTTGGGTTATTTTTATATCGAGGTATGAGAATCATTATGTTTTTTGCCAAAGCCTTTAAATATGATTAAATTTTTTAAGTAGTACAACAATCTAATATTGTTTCTCTTACATGCTCCTAGGTTATAATTCAAAGCATCATAGTTACTAAAACTCATGATTTTTTTTTTCTCTCTAAATAACTAAAACACACAATTGTGCTACTCTTAATATTCAACTTCCACTATTGTTAAGACAACTTCCTCTAATTCTTATTGTCCCTCCATGAGTAAGCTAGCTACTAGGTGGGCTTGAACCATCATTAACAAGCTACTATGGTGTTACCTAACTGTATTTAAGAAGTGGTGGAGTTGGTACAATGCCAACTTTTCTATTGTGTACTACCATTCCCACTACTAGGTTCCCATCCTCCCCTAATAATTTGGACACATTTTTTGGCCTTATGATATGGTTTACCATTAGCTCAATTGATTATTTCTTATCCACCATATAATTCTACATTCCATCCAACCTGTCACTTTGTAATCACATACCTCTTGTAAACCCACTTATGTGTGTTCATCATACCTCGTTGAGGTTCCTTGACTTCTACTCCTTATTAAGTTATATTTTATCATCAACCTTTGGTTTGAGAACCATTCTCTAGCCAACTCACCTTTCCAATTCAAATTCTCTCTATTACCCTATACCTTCTAATTTTGTGTTCGAGATACGATCAAGTAATATTTTTTTTTTATGGGGATATGCATAATTTGATATAAAGAGATCCCTCTCTGAGAACAGGAGGACTAGATCCTGGAACTCTAAAGATTGGTTCTGATGTTGCCTTGTCTTTTGATTTGCCAAACTGTCAAAACACGGGATACCAACAGGCACCATATAGGATGAGTACTCTGGAGTTGGTGGAATTGAATTTACAGGTTAAGGAAATGATAGATAAGGGATACATAAGGCTAAGTGTATCTCGTTGGGGTGAATGAGTATTGTTTGTAAGGAATAAGGATGGTACTCTCAGATTGTGCATTGATTGCAAGAGTTGAACAAGGTTACCATTAAGAACATGTATCCATTTTTGCATATTCATGACTTGTTTTATCAGCTAAATGGAGCAACAATATTCTCAAATATTGATCTGAGATCAGGATATCATCAAGTGTACACCAAATAATAAGACATCTACAAGACTGTATTATGTATGAGGTATGGGCACTATGAGTTTGTGGTGTCTCCTTTTGGTCTTATTAACGTTCCAAACACCTCCATGTGTTTAATGAACAATGTGTTATGTCCCTATCTGGACAAGTTTGTGCTAATATTTGTTGATGATATATTGGTATATTCAAATAATGAGGAAGAGCATGTAGATCACCTGGTAGCGGTGTTGATATTGTTGAGAGAGCATTAGTTGTATGCCAAGCTCAACAAGTGCAGTTTCTTTTAGACTCAAGTTCACTACTTGGGACATGTTGTTTCCAAGGAAGGGATAGAAGTGGACTCAAAAAAGGTTAAAGCTATCATGGAGTGGCCAACTCCTAGAAACGTGGATGAGGTAAAATAATTCATGGGACTAGTAGGTTATTACATGTGGTTCATCATGAAATTATCTAATATTGGCCATCCTATTAAATATTTGCAGAGAAAAGGAAATAAGTTCAAATGGACTGAGGAGTGTGCAACTAGTTTTGAGTAGTTGAAGCATTTGCTTACAAATGCTCCAGTACCAAAGATTGCAGATATCGATAAGGAGTTTGTAGTTTGTACATTGCTTGTAACAAAGGACTTGGTAGAGTCCTTATGCAGCAAGGACATGTGGTATGCTGAGTCAAGGAAGTTAAATGAGAATGAGCATAAATATGTGACTCATGATCTTGAGTTCGGAGTTATCATTCATGCATTGAACATGTGGAGACATTATATTCTTGGCAGGGGGTTTGTTCTTATGAGTGATCATAGTGGGATAAGGTACTTGTTTAACCAACCTAATCTAAATGACATGCAAGCTAGATGGTTGGCTACTCTTAGTGAGCTTTGAATTTTAGATCATATACATAAAGGGAAAGGAGAACATGGTTGCAAATGCTCTTAGTAGGAGAGTGTAGGTGAATCATATTTCAATTGTGAGTTCATATGGGATAGATTTATAGGAGAGATCATGCATGCAAAACAACATGATGATAGATACCAATAGCTGAAGCAAAGATTACAACATCAGAGTGAAGGTGATAGGGATGATGAGTATCACCTCACAATAGATGGCACGATCAAATTTAGAAACATCATTTATGTGTTGGATAGAAGTGAGATGAAGAATCTTATCTTGAGGTACTTTCATGTCAAGCCATATTCAGGCCACCTAGGACATCAAAATATTTTTAAAATTGTTAATAAGTTCTTTTATTGGTTGAATTTGAAGAAAGAGGTGGTTGAGTTTGTTGTGAGATGTTTTTATTATCAGTAGGTGAAAGTAGAGTGTAAGCATCTACCTGGTTTGTTGCATCTTATTCTAATTTTGGAATGGAAATGGGAGGTCATTTCCTTGGTCTTCATTAAAATATTACCGAGGGCATCAAGACAACATGATTCCATCATGATTGTGGTTGACAGGTTGAGTAAGGTAGCTCACTTCAATGTAGTGAAGTCTACTAATTCAGCTAGTGAGGTAGCTTAGATATTCATCAGGGAGAGAGCGAGGTTGCATAATGTTCCCAAGAGGATCATATCAGATAGAGATACCAATGTAACAACCCTAAGTTAAAATTTCATGTAATAAAGTTAATAAATGAAAAAATAATACCAAGGTCATGGGACACATATTCGAAGCTAAATGGTGGGAAAAACATCCTAGTGGGTGTTCATTTCAATTTATTATGGCTAAGGAAATTGGAAGAGGAATTGAAAAGGAAAATAGGCATTATTTTAAATTTTATTTATGAAATAAAGGAAAATAGGAGAAAAGGAAGGTGAAGAGATAAAAATTTGCATGAGAGGTAAATTGAAGGAAAACGAAGAAAATAGAGGCCTCAATGATAAAAAGGCTTCTGAGGATCAGTTCACAAGCTTTTTTCAACTCAATTTTGGAGCTGTTAGCGCTCAAATCTACCTCAGGCTGAAATGAAGTAAAACTCAAGGCTACATCAAACCACGCTCAGCCTCGTAGCTAGCCCTACGAGGACAGGAGAGGGCTCTCTCCGTCAATCTCGAGAAAATAAGCAATAGGATGCGAGATGACTTACAATAAGAACTGATTTTAGGCTAGTAAAGAGATAAGAATGTTTGTTTTTGGTTTTTTGGTTTTTCGCTGGAGTAATGGGAAAACAAATTTTGGGTCCGGGGATAAGGTCAGACCTTTGCAGAGTTCAAGCTGGGGCGAGGTAGGTGATGATCTTGATGCTTTAAATTGAATTTATGGATAGATTAGACCGACGAGGAGCTGAAGAGGGAAAAGAAGAACTTGGATCCTCTCCAAACAGCTGAAAACATATAGAACTAACTGAATTCAAAGGCTAAGCACTGTAAACAATGGATTCAACCTTATTTCACTCATTCAATTTAGTTCAAAAGCATAATGAAAGGATGGCAACATTAAACATGAAGAAACTTACAGTAAACAAAGGAGAAACATCATCAAGAACAGAACACCACAAGGATCCCAACAAGTGCCGCAAAACCCCCGATCTTTCCTTAGCCAAAATATGAAAAGTATGTACAATAGTATCAAAAGTATCCCAAGAGTCCAACCTCTCCAACCTCTGAAAATGATTGAGAAATTACAATATATAGATCACTCTAACACCTTTCCTCACCTCTAGGGGTCGAATTCCCTCTTCAGGGATCAGTTTCAACCAATTCTAATCATGGAACTACAATCTAGGTAGCTAACAACTTGCCTCTAAAAGAGTGGAAACTGATCCATTACATGATTTTTTACCCTTTTGAGAGTGAATCTTCTAGAATAGATAAAAACAAGCCAAAGTTACATGTCCAACATGAATTTACATCATAAAAACCCAAAAATTCTATCCACAAGCAAAACTGGTCCATACTAGGCGAAAAACTGAGCTGGCAGCTGAAAATTCAGGAAAAATTTCAAGTGGGTCGCTCCTGAGCCGAGTGGGTCGCTCATGTTCCAGCCTGATTTTGAGGTACTTCCTGGCATCCCAATTGAGCTCATGATAGCTCGTTGGAAAGCCCTGGATGTCTACTTTCCAACCCAAGTGGAATTTCTGAATTTGGAGCTCATTTGACCCTCCAAAACCGCATTCTCCCAGAGGTACTACCTGCTGGTGCAAAAGGTGGCAGCAAGGTGGTTTTCATGGTATTTTTGAGCTTTTTGACCATCCATATTTCGATGAAATGCTAAGTTGACTTGAGAGGATGCATAATTAACCATGAAAAATCCAAAAATGTAAAAATTTCCTCCAGCAAGTGTCCCAAAAAAAAATGAGCGCATGAGCGCGCGACCCACGTAACTGAAAACCCTGTTTTTAGACCAAAAAATTTCAAAATGACAAAATTTTCTCCGAATTTGCCCAAATTCAGAGCGGAGGTCCTCCATCATGTGTCCTGCCCAGTCAATGAAGCCTCGGCCAAAATCCGAAGTGGATTAGGCCTTTTCCGCCGTTGAAGTGCTTTGCGCAACCTCTTCTTCATGATCTTCATCCTCGCCTTGCAAACATGCATGCGAGCCCAGTAATGGCCTTTCATGTGGCGAAGCATGTCTTTGTCTCGATTAGCCTTCGCCAACAACTTCTCCAGATGGATGTTCACATGTGTGAGCTCAGTATCTCTGTCAGTCGGTCTCATGTCACCGGGCCTCTTTCGATTCCACTGTCGGTCCTCACGGATTCGACGCAACTCATAGTATGTGAGCTCATCCTCAAGCTATTTGTTACGCTGCTCCAAATAGTTAATCACCCACTGAGCCTTATGCAATTGATCTTTCAGATCATCATTCTCGGCCCTTTGCTCCTGGATGACTTCCCTCAGCTTCGAGCTAGGAGAGCTCGTATCAACATCAATGACTGTCAAGTCGGTGTCCCGGCCTCCTGATGGGCCCTCATCATGCATGGGCTTCTTGCCCCTGTCACGTACACAATGCACACTTGGCGAAGAAGGCAAGACCCCTTCCACATCATGTGGATATAATACTCGCCGTGTCGATGAAGTCGGCAAGACCCCTTCCACCTCACGTGGAGATAATACTCGCCGTGTCGCTGCAAATAAGGCCCTGTGGCCTCGCTGATATGTCTGAATCAAAGGAGTGCTGATATGCTCAACCTCCAGTATGTCCGGCTGGTGTGAAGACTCTCCTGCATCATGAACTGTCTCGAGAAGCGGCTGTGGCACTCTGAAAAAGTCTCTAGAAATGAAATCTTCCCAAGTGATGCCCTGCTCTGCCAACTGATGTGACACCATGATCTTGATCAAGGCGAAATGATATATACTCCTGTACTGCTGCACTGGGCTCGTCTTCTTCTGCACAAAAATCACCATCCTCTCTATGTTGCGGTATATGAAATACGGGATATTCATCATACGTACCCTTGTGAAGTGCATCAACAAACGAATATGGTACGCGAAAAGACGAGCATACCTGCCCTCACAACTAAAATACTAAATGATGAGCTTCATCAGCGGTGCATACTCATCTCTCAAAAATATGAATGGAAAAACTCTGCTCAAGTAACCCATATATCCAGTTTTAATATATGGCTCATAGTGAAATTTCTCTAAATGCTGACCCTTGTTCCATTCCTCGCCCATGTTTGGTATGCCAGTGGCTTGAGCAATAGTCAAGGGTGACACAATGAAATCAACCCCGGCAAGACTTACCCGGCCATCCCGTAAATGTAGAACAAATAGACGGGCCAATTCACGATGAGGCCGGGTTTGTGCAATCATCTCACAAAATCTGAAACATGACAAATATCGAAAACAATCCATAGCTAATGGACATGCCTGCAACCGAGCCAAAGAAGTAGGCTCCTCTCTGTGATGATTACCACTTCTGTGATCTGTGTGAGACCCCCGTGGCACATTACCTTCAGTCACCGAATCACTGCCTGACCCTCGTTCATATTCTGACTCTGTCTCTGACATGGCTCTGACCAAGCTATTGGCACTATGTATACTGATATGAAAACAGTGCAAACAAAGTTATGATGTGTGTTTCAACACCCAACAAATATCCCCACCGTCAAAACACCATAATGAAACAAACAATGATAATATCTCTGTTTTAAGTGGATTGGAAAAGAGGCACAGTCTCTGTTTTAAATGCAAGCGAAACTTGATCAAAGGGAGCGGGCAACCTTCAGAATTTTGAGCAAATCTTGTCCAAGGGAGCACAGCATCATATGAATGTGTTTGTCTATGAGTAATAACAACAAAGTTATAAGTGTCAATGGGCAGTGAAACAGAGTCATGAGAATGTTTTTATCATTGGGCAGTGAGACACAATATAACCATAGTCACCATGGAACAAAAGTCTTGAACATGGTAAAGTAATAGCAATGGCCACAATGGTATAATGGGTATGAGAATAATATGGTTTTGATAATATATGCAAGGCTGGATATATCATTGATATAAGATAGGAGACAAACTCATACAACCATCCATATTCATTTTAAAACCCTGAAGAACGATATTACCATGACTGTAGGGTTTAAATCCTCCATTTCAAGTGTTTGAAATCATCAATGATGCCACCAACGCATTTAAAAACATTAAGCAATTGCTAAAAACCTGTTTGAAGGCCGTTGGGGGCGATCCCAAACAAGACTGGGCGCTCAAAACGATTTTTCGGACCTCTGTTGACGAGTGGGTCACTCACCTCTGAGTGGGTCGCTCGGCCCAGGTGGGTCGCTCACCTTGTAATTTCACACTGCGAAAATTACCCAAGTGGGTCGCTCTGCCCAGATGGGTCGCTCGCGCTCCAAGACCCTGTCCACGATGTTTCAAAACGTGAATTCGGCCGTCCAACTCCAAATCTCGACTTGGGTGCTGTAGATTGGTGCAAATGAAATTGGTTTGGCTTTTATATATGATGCAAATATCCTCCACAATCAGATTTGATTCAAATCTAATTGAAAACCCATATTACAATGTTTTTGTAATTTCACATTTGGCTTTTTAAATACAATCTTCTTTTGGCTTTTCTGAGCTCGATTTTGATGATTTTGCTGTCTTCTTGCAGGGATATGGCAATTTAGCTAAGGAAAAGACCAGAGGTCTGCTTTGACATTTTCTTCTTGGTGGAATAAGTACAATTTATTACAAAAATAATAATGAACAATTTCTAGTTCCAAAACAGAGTTTTGGACTAGAAATGTTTTTCTTTTTTTAAATGCTGATGATAATAAAACAAAAAATCACAATATGCGAAACCTTCCTCACCCCGCAGGCTTTATGACTAGTATACAAATGACTCAAAAACCCTAGACACAAGGACCAAGACACTGATTGACATTTTAATGACCATAAATGTAATGACAATTATTTTGAATGATTTTTTGAGGAAATTTTTAAGATAGCACTGCAGGTGTAAACATGAGGAAACCTAAGACAACAGACCCCTTCGTCAGTCCATGGCATGCTCCTAGCGAAATGCAACGAAGTGGAACAAGCGAGACACCTAAGAATGAATATGCAAAGACGAAATGATCACTGATGGAGGGCTGTAAGGGCCGACTCTAACATTGGCTCCAATGGGGATGGTGGCTCCATGGAGATGCCAAGAACGGCAGATCTCTGGGGGAGTCAGACAGTGCCTTTCATCCATTGGGCGATGGAATCATTATTTCAACTGATAAAACAAACTTTGGACAATTTTATTGACTGTAGATTTGACTAACGACGAACTGCAATTTGACCAAAACTGACATGACTCAAACTGACATGACTTTAAACAAGAAGACTGATAAAACTTAACTTGACAATTTCAAACCAACCAACCTCTATCTCCAGAATTATAGCCTTCGCTCCGGGCCCCAGACTGAAAATGAGAGGTCAGTGCACACTTGCAACGAAACAAAAGTAAAATGATATATACAATGACAATGAGATCAGCAGCAAGTACTCAGAAATAATAGCGCTTCAGCAACCGACCATTGATCGGTCCTCCAAGACAATCATCTCCATTCATTTCTTTGAGAAGAAATGCATTCTGACCTCGATACGCTGCAATCTTAAAAGGACCCTTCCACAGATTTTCAAATTTGCCGTGCTTTCCCTTATCTTCATTCCGAGCATCCCATTTCAAAACTACCTCATCCAACTGAAACTTATCTGCTTTCGCCTTTCTGTCGTAGATCTTCTTTATGCGCTCTTGCAACTTGAAAGTATTTTGAAATACCTCCTCTCGTGTCTGCTGTAAATGAATCATCTGATTAATCCTCCGCTGCATAGAATCTTCCTCACTCCCAGCTTCCTGAAGCAATTTTACCACCGGGACAGCAAGTGAAGTAGGAAAAACTGTATCCATCCCATACACCAACTCGAAAGGAGACATGCCAATAGACTTTTTCTGACTTACCCTATCAGCCCACAATGCATTCACTAACTTCTTGTGCCAGGCCTTTTTGTTGATTTGCAGCAATTTCTTAATGATATTCACCAAGGATTTATTTGAAGATTCCGCCAAGCCATTTCCTTGCGGATGGTAGGCGGTCGAATCTCCCAAGGTAATATTGTACTTAAAGCAAAAATCAACCATCCTCTTAGACTTAAAGGCTGCTGCATTATCTGTGATTATTTTACTAGGACACCCAAAACGTGACAGAATATTATTTTCAAGAAAAGAAATAATTACCGCATCAGTGGCCTGTCGAGTGGGAATCGCCTCAATCCACTTCGTGAAGTAGTCTGTAGCTGTCAAGATCCATCTATGTTGTCCGGAAGATGCTGGGTGGATTTCCCCGATAAAATCCAATCCCCACTGCTGGAATGGTGCACTAACTTCAATTGGTTTTAGAGGCAAAGGCTGTAGTTTCTGCTTCCCTTCGAAAATTTGACACTCATGACAATTTTTAACAGCCTTGAACACATCAGAAAAAAAAGAAGGCCAATAATACCCCGCCCTTAGAATCTTATTCGCTGTGGTCTTCCAAAACAAATGACCTCCACAGTCACCTTTGTGAAAATCCTCCAAAACCCTTTGAGCTTCCTCCTCTACCAAACAATTCAACAACATACCTCCAGGGTCTTTCCAATATAATGCAGAATTCAAAATGCAGAATTTAGCAGCTCTTAACTTCAATGGTCTACTCTTATTTCTAGGCATCCCGGGTGGTGTAGACAAATTCTGAAGCACATATAAAATGTCAGCATACCAAGGGGAAGAAACAAAAATATCGGATACCTGAACTGACATACTTTCCTCATCTTCATCAGACATGGCAGCAATCAAATTTATGTCTAGAGCATGCAGATTTGTTTCAGCCATGAGCTTGGCGAGTCCTTGTCCTTTGATCATCTTGGTTGGTTTAATCTCCACATCGTATTCTAACAACGCAGCGATCCACTTACCTCTTCTTCCCTCTGGATCTGCTTGTACCAAAACATCCTTAACTGCTGCGTTAGGAACGTATGCTGTAATGTGGGAATGCAATATGTACACACGGAAATCCTTCAGGGCTTTTACAAGCGCAAGTTCTTGTTTCTCAATGATATTATACTTCAATGCTCCATCTCTCATGATCCGACTGAAGAAAGCAATGGGCTTCTCAACTCCGTCACTTTTTTGCATCAAAACAGCTGCCAAAGTGTGCTCAGAAGCAAAAGAAAATAAAATGAAGTCTTGTGTGTAATCTGGGCTGATTAAAATAGGGGCTGAGGAAAGAGCTATCTTTACCAAATTGAATGACTTTACCGCCTCTTCTTTCCATCTTACATGACTGTCCTTTTTCAGCATATTCGTGATTTCTCTAAGGTGTTCTGCAAGATTTGGAATGAAACGACGCAGAAAATTCATTTTACCATTAAATGACTATATTTATTTCTTGTTCCGGGGCTGTTCAATCTGCTGTATGGCTTCAACACGTGCAGGATCAACTCGAATGCCATCTTTCGATATGATGTGGCCAAGGAGCTTTCCTTCATCCATGGCGAAAAGGCTCTTTTTTGGATTTAGCGAAATGCCATATTTTCTGCACTTCTGGAAAACAATTTTCAAATGATATAAATGTTCCTCATCAGAATTGGAAAACACAATTAGATCATCAAGGTAAACAACCAAAAACACATCTTTCTCGTTGGCAAAAGCCATGTCCATTGCACGCTGAAAGGTAGCGCCTGCATTCTTTAAACCAAACGGCATCTTTGCATAATGAAATGTTCCCCAAGGAGTGGTGAACGCAGTCTTGTCACGATCATCTTCCTGCACTAAAATCTGATTATAACCTGAGTATCCGTCGAGTAGTGACATCCTTGATGCCCCAACTACTCGCTGCAATATATGATCCATTTTTGGCAGCGGATAATTGTCTTTTAATGATACCTTATTCAGATTTCTGAAGTCAATACATAAACGGATCTCACCTGTCTTCTTTCTCACGGGCACCAAGTTTGATATCCAATCTGAAAATCGAATAGGCACAATGATTCCTGATTTATACAACCTATTTACCTCTTTTTCGATTGATGGTAGCAGCTTTGGATTGATCCTCCTCAACTTTTGACGAAAAGGCTTCTGATTTGGTTTGATGGGAATAGTATGTTGAATGATGTTGGTATCATATGTTTTAAGATCTGAATAATCCCATGCAAACGCATCAGAAAATGAAGACAACAATTTCACATATTCTGCCTTTACCTTTGGTGACAATGACTTTGACAATTTTACCATCTTGGGATTCTCAGCTGTCCCAATATTTACCTCTTCGACACCTTTTTCTATTGGCCTCAATGTAGGTTTGCGGGCTACATCATCTTGATCAAACAACTCTTCCAAAGGAATCAATCCCTTAGGAATGATGTTATCCTTAAGTTGCAGCACATCCATTTGGTTTATTTGTATGTCATCACTACCATCATCAAATTCTGTATCTATGGAGGTATCTTTAAACTTACCCTTATTCTGCAGAAATTCACTAATCTCCTCATCATCCTCAAAGACTTTCCAACATCGCTGATTGTCTGGAACGGTGGGCCGATGTTTCACATGTATCTCAAACTTGTTGCTGGAATTCATTGGAATCTTAAGATTGCTTGCTGCCTTAGCAAGTCCATCAGCAACACCATTTTGTATGCGGGGCACACATGTCAAAGTATGATCAGAAAATAACTTCAGAATGTCTAAAATTGCATTTCGGTAAGCCCTCATGCGAGGATGCTTAGCCTGAAACCCACCTTTAACTTGCTTTATCACTAACTCTGAATCACCATATACTGCAATCCTCTTCGCTTTCAGCTTTTTAAGAATCTTAAGGCCAGCAATAAGAGCCTCGTATTCTGCTTCATTATTAGAACAGTCAAATGCAAGCTTGTAAGAAGGTACTCTCACATTGCTCGGAACTCTATCAGGAGCGGAAAATGGACTTCGAATCCACACACCAATCCCAGCACCATCACTGCCCACTGCACCATCAAAATCCATGGTCCAAAGACCATCTTCATCGTCCTCTAAATGCTGAAACTGTACCGGCTCTGATTTTCCTGTTTACTGCCCATTGTCTTCAGCTGATTGCTCCATAACAGCTTGTTTTTCTCTTCTTTCTTTTTGCAAAACTTCTCTAAAATTCTCATTGATTTCTGGTATGTCTTCTTCCTGAACTAATTGACTTTCTATATCATTAAAACTATCAGCAAGCAACACAAACGACTCTAAATCAATATGTACATAATTCACAGGATGATTGATTGGCTTCTCTTTGCTAGTTATCATGTATTTCATCTTCTGCTCTCGATATAACTTTCTCATTTGACCGAAGACTGGAATTGTAGCATAAGAGAAATCTAACTGAAGTGTACCTTTCAATTCCCCCCCCCAAGATCTTGCAAGGAGCATCCCGAACCGTGGAGGAATGTCGGCAACCACCACATCCATCAAAACATTCTTTGCTGGGATTTGATCTAAACTTACCACCAAATCTTTGATGAGTCGTATACACTTTACCCGGCTGGAATCAAATGAATACAAATCATGATACTCTCTTGTAATGTCTAATCCCAACTTTTCCATGATCGCCTTTGGCATCAAATTGTGCGAAGCACCCGAATCGAGCATAGCATTGTGCAATATATATTCGTGCAACCTCAAACTAATGTAAAAAGGAGGAACATTACTGTCAGGAGACTCACCATTTAATGCAGGCCCAAAAATCAATTCCGGCTGATCATCCTCAACATTTACCGTGTCAATCATTGGATCAAAGTTCAGAATTTTGGTGACTTGACTACGGTAACTGCTGTTCTTCATAATCTCCGTCAAAGGAATAGATATTTTCAGTTTGGAAATTTCATTTTCCAAGCTAAATGCTGAAACCTTCTCAACCTCTTTGACTGGAACTTCCTTCTTTTCAGCCTTGTCTTTCACTATGTTTGACTGATTTACCTTCTCAGCTGATGATACTTTACTAGCTGCGGGGTCAATTGTTTCTTTTCCTCTTTTCTGTGGTATCGGTGAATCTGTCTTCGGTGCTGAAGCTTCTTTTATTTTCTGAATGGGATTTATGGGCACATCTCGATTTCTCAATGAATATTGTTTCTGCTGGGCAGTCAATGCATTCATATATCCTCTTTGGTATTCATCTGACTCTTCCTCTAAATCAGCATCATTTGTTAGGATGAAATCCTCATCTTTCTGAACAACTGAACTTTCTCCATATTCTTCATCCTCAGTGATATAGATAGGCAAATCATCGGGAGTGAAAAAATGATTTTGCTCACCTGACACATCATCATCATCATCGGAATCATGACTCACAAAATTCTGCAAAAGAGGGGTCTTAATCTGCTGTTGGGCTGCTGGTTCTTGAGCTCTTTGTTCACGCTGCTTAATTATGAATTGTGGCTGCTGCTGGCCACGGAAATTTGGATTTCGAAACTGTGTTTCTGATTTGTCGAGATTCATTCTCTTTAAAACCTTTTCCAACTCACGAGCCAAGTGCTGTTCTGATATAGATGTGGAAGGCTCTTCCTTTATTGTCACTCTTTTCTCCGCTTTCAACCGTGCTCTTTTATCATTCAGATTTGCCTCAACACTAACAACGACCTTTTGCATATCTTCTAAAGTAGGTGGATCTCTATCACGAAGGGAATAAGCCATCTCCGGATCAAAGCCATCCGGGAATTTAAGGAGAGCAGACTTTTTAGACGGTCTCAAGTCATCTGGAATAGCATTATACACTGTATTGAATCTAATGATATAATCCTGAACAGACTCACCAGGATTACGTTTGAGATTCGTATATTCTGAAGTAATCTGCAGCGGATCCTTCTTCATCTCCCATCGATCAAAAAACTGCCTCTGGAGTTCTGCCAATGTAGTGATGCTTCTTTGCGGCAAGGCTCTAAACCATTTTCTTACCTCTCCTCCAAAAGTTTGCACAAAAAGCCTCATACTCACATTCTCTTCATCAATCTCGAAACGATCAAAGAAATCTGCCATATTGTCTACATGCTGTTGTGCAGGAATACTCTGTGGAGTGCCATCAAATGTTGGGATCTTGCTCTGATAGTCTGCAGGCATATCATTCAACTACTGTGGTAACACAAGAGGTGAAAAACGAGCAGCCATAGCTCTTGGTGGATTGATGACAATCTGTTGCCGAGGAGACACAGGAGGACTAGGAGCAGTAGGTCTGCGAGATGTATTCAGTGGGGACGGAGGAGAAATTACTATTGATTGCTGATCAGAAAGCTCAGGCTGAACCAGAATGGTAGGGATAAAGGGAGGCTCAGTAGGGATCCGTGAACTAGATGCAATTTCAGATGGTTCAAGAATTTGTGAAGCAGATTCAGTAATTTCAGGAGTGTTAGTATCCACAATAGAATTTTGCAACTGTCTATCCAGGTAATGTGAAACAAATCTATATTGCAAATCTTCAGTAAACAATGGATCTGGAACTAATCTTGACAATTCAGTTTCGGAAAAATTTACAAACAAGGATGTTTCAAACCGTGCATCAAAAGGGATTTCATCAACATATATGATTTTGACAGGACAGGATGCAGATCGGGTAAGCAATCTGGAACTCCCAAAACTCAATTGGCTTTCTCTTTCAGAACTTTCTTGACTTCCTTGTTTTTTAAGGGTCCTCGGAATCAGATTTGGATTTTCAAATATTGTTGGTGGATCAGGGTCAGGATTCGCCCTAGTATTCCTTCTTGAAGCCAGTGTATTGATCTTCTCGGGATAAATTCCAAGGAACACAGTCAATTATTTTCAGCCTTTCGACTTCTAGACTCAATCATCCAAAAGGTCTAGAACGAATAAGTATACTGGGGTGATTTACAAATCAAGTACTGCACACACAAGCTTACCGGAGATCGACTGAAGCAGCGTTTATCTACTTCCGCTTATGCATAACAAAAGCGTTTCGAAAGCTACCTGGCGTGACTTCACACTCCGTCTAAGACTCATGGAACAAACACATCAACAAGCAAACCATTGAGATCTTCCCCAGTATGGTCGCCACGCCACTATGTTAGCACTCAAATCTACCTCAGGCTGAAATGAAGTAAAACTCAAGGCTACATCAAACCACGCTCAGCCTCGTAGTTAGCCCTACGAGGACAGGAGAGGGCTCTCTCCGTCAATCTCGAGAAAATAAGCAATAGGATGCGAGATGACTTACAATAAGAACTGATTTTAGGCTAGTAAAGAGATAGGTATGTTTGGTTTTTTGGTTTTTCGCTGGAGTAATGGGAAAACAAATTTTGGGTCCGGGGATAAGGTCAGACCTTTGCAGAGTTCAAGCTGGGGCGAGGTAGGTGATGATCTTGATGCTTAAAATTGGATATATGGATAGATTAGACCGACGAGGAGCTGAAGAGGGCAAAGAAGAACTTGGATCCTCTCCAAACAGCTGAAAACATATAGAACTAACTGAATTCAAAGGCCAAGCACCGTAAACAATGGATTCAACCTTATTCACTCATTCAATTTAGTTCAGAAGCATAATGAAAGGATGGCATACATTAAACATGAAGAAACTTACAGTAAACAAAGAAGAAACACCATCAAGAATAGAACACCACAAGGATCCCAACAAGTGCCGCAAAACCCCTGATCTTTCCTTAGCCAAAATATGAAAAATATGTACAATGGTATCAAAAGTATCCCAAGAGTCCAACCTGTAGAATGCCTCAGAAATTACAATATATAGATCACTCTAACCACTTTCCCCACCTCTAGGGGTCGAATTCCCTCTTCAGGGATCAGTTTCAACCAATTCTAATCATGGAACTACAATCTAGGCAGCTAACAACTTGCCTCTAAAAGAGTGGAAACTGATCCATTACATGATTTTTTACCCCTTTGAGAGTGAATCTTCTAGAATAAATAAAAATAAGCCAAAGTTACATGTCCAACATGAATTTACATCATAAAAACCCAAAAATTCTATCCACAAGCAAAACTGGTCCATACTAGGCGAAAAACTGAGCTGGCAGCTGAAAATTCAGGAAAAATTTCAAGTGGGTCGCTCCTGAGCCGAGTGGGTCGCTCATGTTCCAGCCTAATTTTGAGGTACTTCCCGGCATCCAAATTGAGCTCATGATATCTCGTTGGAAATCCCTGGATGTCTACTTTCCAAACCAAGTGGAATTTCTGAATTTGAAGCTCATTTGACCCTCCAAAACCTCATTCTCCCAGAGGTACTTCCTGCTGGTGCAAAAGGTGGCAGCAAGGTGGTTTTCATGGTGTTTTTGAGCTTTTTGACTACCCAGATTTCGATGAAATGCTAAGTTCACTTCAGAGGATGCATAATTAACCATGAAAAATCCAAAAATGTAAAAATTTCCTCCAGCAAGTGTCCCAAAAAAAAGTGAGCGCATGAGCGCGCGACCCACTTCACTGCAAAACCTGTTTTTTGACCCAAAAATTTGAAAATGACAAAATTTTCTCCGAATTTGCCCAAATTCGGAGCGGAGGTCCTCCATCATGTGTCCTGCCCAGTCAATGAAGCCTCGGCCAAAATCCGAAGTGGATTAGGCCTTTTCCGCCGTCTAAGTGCTTTGCGCAACCTCCTTTTCATGATCTTCATTCTCGCTTTGCAGACATGCATGCGAGCCCAGTAATGGCATTTCATGTGACGAAGCATGTCTTTGTCTCGATTGGCCTTCGCCAACAATTTCTACAGATGGATGTTCACATGTGTGAGTATAGTATCTCTGTCAGCTGGTGTCATGTCACCGGGTCTCTTTCGATTCCACTGTCGGTCCTCACGGATTCGACGCAACTCATAGTATGTGAGCTCATCCTCAAGCTGTTTGTTGCGCTGCTCCACATAGTTAATCACCCATTGAGCCTTCTGCAATTGATCTTTCAGCTTGTCATTCTTGTCCCTCTGCTCCTGGATGACTTCCCTCAGTTTCGAGCTGGGAGAACTCGCATCAACATCAATGACTGTGAAATCTGTATCCCGGCCTCCTGATGGGCCCTCATCATGCATGGGCCTCTTGCCCCTGTCCTGTATCTTTACCTGTGCTGAAGAAGAAGTCGAGACCCCTTCCACATCATGTGGAGATAATACTCGCTCTGCTGATGAAGTCGGCAAGACCCCTTCCACCTCACGTGGAGATAATACTCGCCGTGTCGCTGCAAATAAGGCCCTGTGGCCTCGCTGATATGTCTGAACCAAAGGAGCGCTGATATGCTCAACCTCAGGAATGTCCGGCTGGTGTGAAGGCTCTCCCGCATCATGAACTGTCTCGGGAGGCGGCTGTGGCACTGTGAAAAAGTCACGAGAAATGAAATCCTCCCAAGTGATGCCCTACTCTGCCAACTGATGTGACACCATGATCTTGATCAAGGCGAAATGATATATACTCCTGTACTGCTGCACTGGGCTCGTCTTCTTCTGCACAAACATCACCATCCTCTCTATGTTGCGGTATATGAAATACGGGATATTCATCATACGTACCCTTGTGAAGTGCATCAACAAACGAATATGGTACGCGAAAAGACGAGCATACCTGCCCTCACAACTAAAATACTAAATGATGAGCTTCATCAGCGGTGCATACTCATCTCTCAAGAATCTGAATGGAAAAACTCTGCTCAAGTAACCCATATATCCAGTTTTAATGTATGGCTCATAGTGGAATTTCTCTAAATGCTGACGCTTGTTCCATTCCTCGCCCATGTTTGGTATACCAGTGGCTTGAGCAATAGTCAAGGGTGACACAATGAAATCAACCCCGGCAAGACTTACCCGGCCATCCCGTAAATGTAGAACAAACAGACGGGCCATTTCACGATGAGGCCGGGTTTGTGCAACCATCTCACAAAATCTGAAACATGACAAGTATCGGAAACAATCCATAGCCAATGGACATGCCTGAAACCGAGCCAAAGAAGTAGGCTCCTCTCTGCGATGATTACCACTTCTGTGATCTCTGTGGGACCCCCGTGGCACATTACCTTCAGTCACCGAATCACTGCCTGACCCTAGCTCATATTCTGACTCTGTCTCCGACATGGCTCTGACCAAACTATTGGCACTATGTATACTGATATGAAAGCAGTGCAAACAAAGTTATGATGTGTGTTTCAACACCCAACAAATATCCCCACCGTCAAAACACCATAAGGAAACAACAATGATAATATCTCTGTTTTAAGTGGATTGGAAAAGAGGCATAGTCTCTGTTTTAAATGCAAGTGAAACTTGACCAAAGGGAGCAGGCAGCCTTCAGAATATTGAGCAAATCTTATCAAGGGAGCACGGAATCATTATGAATGTGTTTGTCTATGAGCAATAACAACAAAGTTATAAGTGTCAATGGGCAGTGAAACAGAGTTATGAGAATGTTTTTATCATTGGGCAGTGAGACACAATATAACCATAGTCACCATGGAACAAAAGTCTTGAACATGGTAAAGTAATAACAATGACCACAATGGTATAATGGGTATGAGATTAATGGGGTTTTGATAATATATGCAAGGGTGGATATATCACTGATATAAGATAGGATAAAAACTCATGCAACCATCCATATTCATTTAAAAACCCTGAAGAACAATACTGCCATGACTGTGGGGTTTAAATCCTCCATTTGAAGTGTTTGAAATCATCAATGATGCCACCAACGCATTTAAAAACATCAAGCAATTGCTAAAAACCTGTTTGAAGGCCGATGGGGGCGATCCCAAACAAGACTGGGCGCTCAAAACGAATTTTTGAACCTCTGTTGATGCGTGGGTCGCTCACCTCTGCGTGGGTCGCTCGGCCCAGGTGGGTCGCTCACCTTGTAAATTCACACTGCGGAAATAACCCAAGTGGGTCGCTCGCGCCCAGGTGGGTCGCTCGAGCTCCAAGACCCTGTCAACGCAGTTTTAAAATGTGAATTCGGCCCTCCAACTCCAAATCTCGACTTGGGTGCTGTAGATTGGTGCAAATGAAATTGGTTTGGCTTTTATATATGCTGCAAATAACTTCCACAATCAGATTTGTTTCAAATCTAATTGAAAACCCATATTACAATGTTTTTGTAATTTCACATTTGGCTTTTTAAATACAATCTTCTTTTGGCTTTTCTGAGCTCGATTTTGATGATTTTGCTGTCTTCTTGCAGGGATATGGCAATTTAGCTAAGGAAAAGACCAGAGGTCTGCTTTGACATTTTCTTCTTGGTGGAATAAGTATAATTTATTACAAAAATAATAATGAACAATTTCTAGTTCCAAAACAGAGTTTTGGACTAGAAATGTTTTTTTTTTTTAAATGCTGATGATAATAAAACAAAAATAAAAAATGCGGAACCTTCCTCACCCTGCAGGCTTTATGACTGGTATACAAATGACTCAAAAAACCCTAGACACTAGGACCAAAGACACTTATTGACATTTTAATGACCATATATGAAATAACAATGACTTTGAGTGATTTTTTGAGGAAATTTTTAAGATAGCACTGCAGGTGTAAATATGAGGAAACATAAGACAACAGACCCCTTCGTCAGTCCATGGCATGCTCCTAGTGAAATGCAATGAAGTGGAACAAGCGATACACCTAAGAATGAATATGCAAAGACGAAATGATCACTGACAGAGGGCTGTAAGGGCCGACTCTAACAGGAGCTATCTCTATTCTCTCATACTCTTGCACACTTAGAGCATTACTGGATCACTCCAACATTGGAGAAGGAAAGGAAAGGAAGGACAAGGAAGCGAAGGAAAGCAAGGGACAAGCAAGGAAATTTTGGATCAAGTAGATTCAATAGGAATACTTGTAGTTCACAAGTTTCCTGTGTGATTCCTACTTGGTTTTTCATTGCATGGCACATGCATGTGTGCATTTGGTTCTCTTGTTGCCGTTGGCATGGGTTTTTCCAGGTGTGATAGTACTTTCACCCTTGCCTTTCCATTTCTAGATAGCCATGGTGTGATGGAATTATTTCATTTCATTGAGATTTGGATTTCCATATGGTTTTGGAACTGGGTGAGGTGGTCTCAAGAAAATTCCCATAGGGCCTAGGAATCCTTTGACTGGTTTTGGCAGGATTGTGGTAAAGACTTAGGGTGGAGACATGAAAATTACTTAAGGTATTGTTGAAGAAAATAAAAGGAATCCAAGATTGTTTTGGGCCTAGTAATCCCTTAATTGATTTTTGCGGGATTGAAGTAAAGCTTGAAGGTGGAGGTGGTTTAATCTTCGGGAAGCCCTCATTTTTTGTATTCTTGTTCTGGGCTAGTGATCCGTTGACCGATTTTGGCAGGATTTCCGTGGTGGTTTAATCTCCGAAAAGCCTTGGTTGTTTTTTCTTGAGTCCCACATTCATGCTTGGAATATGGCACAGGGGTGATTGGATGAAATAAATATTTGGTTCAGCCCAATCTATGGTCGGGTGGTACGTGGAAGTCCCTGACTTGGTTGGATTTATAATATGTTAATAAGAGTTATTTTCCTCTTATATTTCATGATTATTTGTACTTGTTATTATGTGGATTTTGTTGAAAATGGCACCAAGAAGGATTCTAATTTAATTTTCCCTTGAATTAAATTAGAAGAAAATTGTAATTCCACATCACATGAGAACTTGTATGAGTTAACTAAGTTATTTTGACCTAGTTGGTTCAGTTAATTCGAGTTGAGGGTCTAACTTGAATCATGTACAGTGGTTCCTACTTTATAGGCGCCCTTTTGAGTTGTAATTAATTAACATATTTTATATAATTTAAAGTCAGTTTAACTAGTTCCAATTGTTGGAGGAATCGTAGTGAGAGGTCGAAGTGTGGAACTTGAACTTGAACCAAACTCAATGATCAATCAGTTAACTAATGATTCAGCCATAAATAAATCACGCATGTCATATCTGAGAGTAACCCAGTTGAGATTGGAGTTCAAGCACAATGCAATATCAGTTGTATAATCATCCAAATTGTACATGTGGTGCATGAAGATAGAGAAAGGCCATTGACTGATTACGTACTTGTGGATGGGGATTTACCTAATTAATAGGGGATAATTACCCAAGGAAAAAATGCAAGGAAATAGGGACTTGGGAGAGCGGAAAATTGGTTAAGTATTGGCCTAGGAATGTATAGAAAGATAGTGCATAGGTTTCTCGGGCTTGAATAAAGAATTGTAATATTCTCATATTTTATGACTAATGAAATATAAAGATAGTGGATTTTTTAGATGTGGCTTTCCCCAGGAAATCATTGTGTAATGTGTTGATTGAATTATTTCTCTTGTATTCTTCGTGATTTCGCGATCGTTTATTGTTTTTGCAATTAGTAGAGTAGATTCAAGTCTATTGTTTTAGAAAATTACATTTAGCAGGTTGAATATACTAGAAATTTCTACATTGTATCAGATTTGAAATCACAATAGAAGAGAGGAATATGATTTTGTACTTGCAGAGGAATGCGTTTTTGCAGATATCTTCTCCAAAGCTAGCAGTAGGATCAGTATGGAATTATATGGTATGAGGTTGGATTATGCCCTTGAGGGTAGCTCAAATTACATTGCCTAGAGAGACCAGATGGAAACAGTCTTGGAAGAGAATGGGTTGAAGGAGTTCATCGAGAAGGACATCCTAAAACCAGCTCTAACTGATGCACGGTATCTAGTAGAGTGGAAAAATTGCATAGCAAAAGCAAGAAGGATATTACTAGAAGGAGTTTAAGATAATATTGTCTCGAACCTCCACGGTAAGGAGACTCCATATGAAATGTGGAAAGTATTGATAGACCTGTTTCAGAAAAATAGTGACCACACAAAGTTCGAACTGAAGGACAAGCTTAGAAAAATCAAAATGGAGAAGGGCGACAAAATACGACAGTACTTGAAAAATTTCAGTCAGTGTCAGGATGAGATTGGAATTTTTGGTGTTACAGTTGTCTAGGATGATCTGGTCAGCGTAACACTTCCAACCGTTCGCAAGAGCAGGAACAACTACCATGATACAATAAATGGGAGGGAGAAGCCAACAAAGTGGGAGCGATTGTGGTCTAACTTGGTGAAGGAAGAGATTAAGTGGAACACCAGAGATGGAACCTCATCAAAGCATGATGATGAGGAGAATTGTGCCTTGGATGGAGAGGAAAAGAAAGGTAAAGGGAATAAGTCCCAATACAAAGGTAATTCTAGTCAGGTGGGCAAGAAGAAGGACTTATTAAAGATTAAATGATTTCACTACCATGAGCTGAGAAACTATGCCACGAAGTGTCCGCACAAGAAGGCCAACAAGAAGCCCTCAGGAGGAGCCACAAGTGAAGCTCTTGCTTCATAATTCGAGTTGGATTTCACACTCATTGCTTGCATGGTGACATCGGTGATGGGTCTGTGTGAAACCTGGAAACTAGACTCTCATTCCATATGACCAAAAACAAATAATTCTCCAACGACTTGGAGGAGAAGGACCTCCAGATGCACATTGAGATGGGATATGATGAAAAGTATAGCGCAACCGGCATTGGTACTATTACTTTTTAGAGGGAGTCTGGTTCTCCTCTCACATTAAAATATGTCATGTATGTTCCTAGTTTGAAGAATCATTTAGTTTCATCTGTAACTATGTTGGAAGACCGTGGCTATGATGTGATATTCAGAAAAGTAAATGCCTTCCTTTGTCACATATCCACGAGACAAGTGAAACGGATCGGGGTTAAGGGAAATAAGCATTACAAATTGGATGTAGAATATTGTGTTACTTTGAGCATGAAATTATAGAAGGTACAAAGCCTAGACATCAGTGAGTTATGGCATAAGCAACTTGGCCATTTGCACCATGGAGCTTTGAAGATCATGCAACATATTTCTACAGGACTTCCCAAGGGTGCACTTGAGCATCGTGATACATGCAAAGGGTGTACATTCATGAAGTACACCAAATCCAACTTTCATGATAAGGACATTCAAGTGCAAGATATCCTTGAAAGAGTTCACTTAGATGTGTGTGGACCATTCTCGACAACCTCCGTGGAAAAACAAAGGTATCATGTGATTTTTGTAGATGATTTCTCATGTAAGTGTTGGATATTATTCATGCATAAGAATGACCAGACGTTCTCAAAATTTTGTGAGTTCAAATAACTTGTTGAGAAAGACACATGTATGAAAGTGAAGGTTGTCGGGGGCGATAACAATGGAGAGCATGTGTCGAATGAACTCAATAAATTATATGCATCATAAGGAATTAAATGGGAGTTAATAGGACCTCATAACCCACAGTAGAATGGGGTTGCAAAAAGAGAGAACATAAGTATTGTGGGAGTTTCACGATGATGTTGCATGAACAAGAGTCCTCATCGGATTCTTGGGATGAGTACACCAGAGGAAGTTTTTTCAGGTAAGAAACCAGATGTGGCACACTTCAGGAATTTTGGTTCATAATTTTACCATCATGTTACCAAGGATGCATGGAAAAATATATAGAAAACACTAGAGTTGGGCATATTTGTGGGGTACACTGATACACCTCAAAACTATCATGTGTACCTTCCATATCACAGGATAAAATTGGTTCTTAGGGATGTGAAGTTTGATGAAGAGAAGGCCATGATATATTCCCTTGAGAGGGAGCTTCAGTTGCATGTATATGAGGAGATTTTAGCTCCAAAGGAAGAACTTCAAGATGTTGTGTAGCAGAAAAAATCAAAGCAGTAGAGAGTGGAAGAACCCACTCATGTAGAGACATCCATAGGTGGAAGGAAATGCACCAGAGAGGATCATACATTTATGCATGATGCTAGAGAGAATGCGGGAGTGCCAACATCACAACGCAGGCAGAGGACATCCACATAGTGGTACACTGGATACATGGCTCTTATGAGCGAGAGTGTAGAGACTGAGACATCCTAATTCAAGGAAGCAGTGCAACAACCAGTATGTTTTGATGCCATGGTAGAGGAGTATGATTTTATTATTAGGAAAAATTCTTGGGAAGTTGTCCCAAGGCCATAGGAAAAGTCAGTTGTAGGATCCAGGTGGATCTACAAGGTGAAGCAAGTAGCAGATTGGAGTGTCGAGAAGCAAAAGGCCAGACTTGTGTCCAAGGGGTTCTCTCAGGTGGAGGGAATTGATGACGAGGAGACCTTTGCTCCAATAGCAAGGTAATCTTCAATCATATCTATTCTGGCACTTTTAGCACACATGGGATGGAATATACATCAGATGGATATGAAGAAAAAATTCCTCAATGGAGTGATTGAGGAAGAGGTGTAGATAGAACAGTCAAAATGATTTGAGACTTTCAACAAAGAGTCACATGTGTGCTGACTCAAGCAAGAATTGTATGGATTGAAACAAGCACCCTGTGCTTGGTACACCAGGATCAAAAACTATTTCACCATGTTGGGATTCACTAAAATTGAATCAGATGCAAACCTTTACCATAATGTGGTTGAAGGTAACTTATTGATTATAGTATTATATGTCGATGATTTGATTCCAACAGGTGATGAGAAGATGATAAAATCTTGCAAAGAGGATTTGGAAAGATAATTCGAGATGAAGGACATGGGGCTCATGCATTATTTCCTTGGTTTGGAAATTTTTCAAGGATATGGGGAACTGTTTATCTCTCTGGGAAAGTATGATAACGAGATACTGAAGAAGTTTCACATGGAGAGAAAAAATCCCATGGAGACTCCTCTAGCAGGGAATTGGAGGGAGGAAGATTCTAATTCAGGCGAAGTGGTAGAGGATACCATTTACAATTAGCTTGTGGGTTCACTTATGTACTTGGTGAACACACGACCAAACATGTGTTATGCAGTTAACCAGTTTAGTCAAGGAATGGTTAAGCCAACCATGCTTTATTAGAAGGCAACCAAACATGTGTTGAGATACCTCAGAGGCACCACTCAGTTTGGTCTTTAGTATATATGGACAAAGGGATTGAATCCTCAAGGTTTCACAAATGCATATTGGGTAGGGATCCCATCTGATAGGAAGAGAACATCAGGGGGCATATTCAACATCGGGTCAGTAGTAGTTTCCTAGTACATCAAGAAGAAAATATTAGTTGCACTTAGTTTAGTAGAATCCAAGTACATGGTTGCTATTCAATTTGATTATGAGGCTATACGGATGAGTAAGATCCTTGTTGGATTATTTGGTTAGAAGATGGATCTTATAGTGATTTACTGTGACAATCAGAGTTGTATCAAACTATCTAAAAATCTAGTTTTTCATGAACGTTCCAAGCATATTGACATCCAGTACCACCATCTCAGAGATTGTGTGCAGAGGCGGATCATGATGCTAGAGTGAATTCCTACAGAGGAACAAGATGCAGATATATTGATAAAGGAATTGTCAAGAGGAAAAATCGAGTTCAATAGAGTCAGGATAGGGGTATCAGGTAATCTCTTTCTTGCTGAGAGCAAGTATTGAAAATGGCACCAAGAAATATTCTAGTTTAATTTTCCCTTGAATTAAATTAGAAGAAACTTGTAATTCCACATCACATGACAACTTGTACGAGTTAAATAAATAATTTTGACTTAGTTGCTTCAGTTAATTCGAGTTGAGGGTCTAACTTGAGTCATGTAGAGTGGTTCATACTTTATAGGAGCCTTGGTTGAGTTTATTTTGAGTTGTAATCAATTAAATCAGTTTAACTAGTTCCAATTGTTGGAGGAACAAGTGAGAGGTAAAAGTGTGGAACTTGAACTTGAACCACACTCAATGATAAACCAATTAACTGATGGTTCAGCCATAAATAACTCATGCATGTCAGATCTAAGAGTTACCCAGTTGAGATTAGAGTTAAATGACAGTGTATTATCAGTTGTATAATCATCCAAATTGTACAGGTGGTGCATGTAATCAGAGAAAGGCCATTGATGGATTTTGTACTTGTGGATGGGGATTTCCCTAGTTAATAGGTAATAATTACCCAAGGAAACAACGCAAGGAAAAAGGGACTTGAGAAAGAAAAAAATTGGTTAAGTATTGGCCTAGGCTTGTCTAAGAAGTAGTGAGGCAGGTAGAGATAGTGCAAAGGTTTCTCAGGCTTGAGCAATGCATTGTAATATTCTCATATTTTCTGAAAAATCCAATACATATAGTGGGTTTTTTAGTCGTAGCTTTCCCCAGGAAATCATTGTGTAATTTTTTGATTGAATTTTTTCTCTTGTATTCTTCATGATTTCATGATCGTTTATTTTTTCTGCAATTGTTAGAGTATTCAAGTCTATTGTTTTAGAAAATTACAATTAGCAGTTTGAATCTACAAGGATTTTCTACAACTTTGGTGGTGGTTCTATAATAGGTATCAATCTAGTTTTATGTTGGTTATAAGCATGGTTTCATAGGAGGTTCTAGCTATGGCTCTTGAAATTTTTTGTTTAGTTGATGAATGGTTAATGAATGCATGAGATAACAAATGTTATTGCAGTTATTATTGGAGGGAATTATACCTTCCTGATGATTTTTAGATAAGTATTAGAACACTATGTTCAAATATGCATTCATGACCTATAGATTAAATGTTCTCAATATAAATGTTGAAATGAATGTCATGGTTAGGCCTGGTTACGTTAATTATTTGATAAATTTTTATAAGAATGGATTTATCCTGATGTTATTTTTCATTCTGGAAAGTGTCACTGAGTTCTGGGAAGTGATCTGGAGGCTAGCCTGAAATGGTGGCTCAAAATCCGAGACCACACCCTCTAAAATGGAATTTTTGGGCCATAATCGCACCCTGGTTGAATTATGCATGTGTTTATGGGCCTATAGCCACATGGAGGCCTTGTCATGCATGGGGTTGGGAGCCCATGTCACTAAAAAAGCATCCAGCTAAGGGTTTGGGCACCTAGAGTGGTTGCCTAGCTCTTGGGGGTACTTGAGCTCCTTAGTAAAGTTTTAGATTGTCAATTTCACTTCCTTAAATGTACATAGGAGTTTTATTCATGTCATAGTAGCCCTCACCTCATGTTTACCCCAACTAGCCAGTTAAAGTGGTTAAATGTAGGAGGAGCAGGTTACAAATTGGTATAAGAGCTCTCAAAGTTCAAGCACTTGGACTGGATGGGCAGAATTTATTTTTCATGCATGCATGTCAGTTGTATATGTGTTCATTATGCATGCATTTTGATAGTCATTGATGTAGTTTGTGTCATCATCATGTTTATATGTTGGTTGAGAAAGAGAAGGAGAAGTAGATTATTAAAGCGAGGTTGCAGCACTAGACCTCGAGGTAAGAGAATATAATCATATAGGTATTGTATGTTTGAAATGAAGGTATGATGGTTAGTGGTTGTTATCTGAATTATTGTTATATGCATGTTTGTCATTCCACCATTGTTGTGGTTACATTCCTGATAGATGCTATTTTATCAGTACGGTCATGCATGTGCATCGGTTAGTCATGGATGATTATAACTTGTTGTTATATGCATTGCGTTCATATGCATGATAATTATGGTCATTGTAGCTAAGATATCTATGTTATTATGTATCTTGCTAATTTGTCTCGAACTATGTAGATGGTTATGGTTATCATATTAAGGTATGTTGGCGAAAAATGAGGTCTCTAAGCAAGACCCAGGCTCAGGATAGAGGCCAACAAGGTTTCTGTAGTGGTCTAGCACAACGTCGGCATTTTCACCCTACTCTAAGGAGCAGAGAATCTCACCCGAGGCGTGTTGTGACCTTAATAAGTTTAGGAGATAGATCAAGTATCAAATGGTTACCACCATAAACAACAACTAAAGGAACTTGAAACAACAAACCGATCTCGCTACTATGTATATGATATTACTCATTAAGCACATTAAGGATGCTGAATTAAAATTTAAAACAGGGCATACATTCACAATAAGCAACTAATTAACACTTAACTCAGAACATCAAACATAACAAGAACCATATTTCATTATCATTATCAAATGGCATACATCACTCTGCTGAGTCTATTATAGGGTGGTTTAGTACAACAAAAATCTAACAGAGCTCTCCTACGGCTCTCTCACTCGGCCCTCTACTGGACTAACCTCTCATATATGCTGGCTAATTGCCTATTTGTTCTTCCGCCAATGTGACTATCAGTCTTTCCTCTTTTCCTGCTCCACTGTTTGCCACTTCTTCTTGATTACTAGGTGTTCTGCTGATTGTCTTTTCCCATAACTGCCAGCTACGCTGTTCTCTGCAACTGTCACACCACCTATCTTCCAGCTATCCACAATCATGACATCTCCCTGTCTACCATGATTGCGCTATGCCACCTGTTCTTCGCAACTCAAATTTGTTCCTTTTCCAAAACAAAGGCCCCAACAGGCCCCAACCACACGCTATTGACTCATCTTGCTGCTGCGGTTTCCATTGGTTTGTCTGCTTCTGAGGTTGACTCTGTCTTCTCTGTTTCTTCGCTCTGTCCAAACAAAGACCCCAACTCAAGAACCTTGCTCAATGATAAATAATTGAGTTCTACGAACTCGTTAATTTCCTGTTTCCATTCCTTAATTAGTTGTTCAGTTCCGATGGTGACTCTTTCAGCCTCGATTTCGTTCGCTTCTAGTGGCAGTTTGCTGAATACTTATTGTATTTTAATCCCGGCTTCAGCTTCCATCTACTGTATTGCCTCTACTTTCTTCTTGATTGGTTTCCTTAGCTCTCTGAGGACCTACTTTGTGGTAGCAGAATGCTCCTCTATCTTCTATATTCTAGTTTCCAGTACCTCCGCTTGGTTGTAGAGTTGGGTTATGCTGAGGGGATCCGTGGCCTCTTTGATCTCTTGTGAAATTTGCTAAAGTTGTTCTGAGATATTTTGGGCTTTCATGGTTAATGAATTAGAGCATTCATGTAAATGCTTCAGTAGGTTGTAAGCCTCTCTGACTATCATCCCCAGGGTTTCCTACATTCCGATTACCTACTTCTGCTTCTCGGTAACCTTCTCAGCATATATCACGGTGGGATCTGGTAATGTTGGTCTTGCAGCTAACGCTTGTATGAGCTCTTGGTTTTCTTTACTGAGACTTGTACATGTCATTTTCACTCAAATAAACCTTTCCACCGTGGAGCAGGTTGACATGTCCTCTGACGTCTTGTCATCCTAGGAAATTGTTGTTGGCCAGAGGTCTTTGAAGATATCTGTTACCTTTTCCAGCTGTTCCTGTAGACTTTTCTTCTCCCCTTTTAGTTGATTGCACTCTTCAGTGAGTGCAAGGATCTGTTGTTGTTGCTGCTCAAACCTCTGTTGGAGTTCTTTATGCATCCCTTCTGCCTATTGTGTTGCTCGCTGAATGAAGTTGTATAGTTGTTCAGTCCCCAGGTTTTCATACTCTCAGCGCCTGACATGTCATGGGTTGGCGGTATTTCTCTGAGGGGTTTCCCGCTGGCTATTGATCTTGCTGAATGCTCATGCGGTGATGTGGGTTGGGTTGAATATTCTGAAATGTGTTCGACTCTTTTGGCGAAGGCGTTGTGTCTGCAGTAAAATATCCTCCCTGTACTAATAGTTCCAGGAAAGTGCCCTTCCCCACCAGAGGTTGGTTAACCTCGGATACCATAGCCATACTCAAGTTAGCTTCTACCTGGGTGTCCCATTTTGTCTCATTTCTTAACTTTACTGGGTCTTAGATAGTTGCTGAGGTGGATGGAGTGCGGGTGGATTGGTCTTTGGAAGTGAATGAAGTATGGGGTGATGAATGGTGAGTGCGAGGTGAAGAGGTGTGAGTGTGGGGTGGAGATGATGTTTGAATATTCAAAACCGAGAATGGATCAAACGCAGGTAGCGCAGAGGTGACCTGGGTGGCAGCCTCTGGCTCTTCTCGAAATGGCACTCCCGTATCCATGGGTTGGGTATGATCTTCCTCGTGAGGTCAACTATTTTCCTAGGCACCATAATTCTTGCTTTCTTGGCCTTAAGGGTATCTACTGGTGGTTTAGGTGCCTTACTCTTATGGATTGAAGTTAATGTGGTTGCTGGGGATGAATTGAACATGGTAGAAGGTAGGGCAGTGACGAGAGGTGTAATAATGGATGGTAATGCAGAATTTGAAGACTGAAAATCTGTAAAAGAAGGAAACATGGGAGAAGCACTTGTGAGAGTTTGTATTACTCAATTGAAGTCCTTTACCCTCGTTTCCAGCTATTCCAATAAAGGTGTTAGCTGCAGTCGAGAAATCCTACTCACTGTTTCATCTTGTGTCTCCCCTGGTAGTGCTTTCAGTAGCAGTCCCTCGAAGGAATAGTGATGTATTCCACTTCTGATCTCCATTCCAACTCCTGGCCCTGAACAGGCTTCATTGTGGAATGCCTTTTCATCAACCTGAAATTTTAACGACCTCATTTTGAATGCAGTTTCGTCCACGCAAGTGGGTCTGATGTATGTCTTCTTGTGGGTGACTGCAAACCATATTTGTGAGGAATATCTATCCAACAGGTTCCTCGAAACCCTTTGCTATCTCACCACCACATCCACCATCTGTCTGTACCAGAATGAGAAAGCCTCCTCATTTACCTGCTTGGTGTTGGGATCTCCCAAGATTATCCGAGGTGTAAACTTCGTCGCCATTGGCTAGTTGTGTGTGGTTTCCACGAGCTATCTTACTCCCGGGTGAGTCCATTTCCACATCACAAATGCCATTATGAGGTAGTTGTAAATGAATCCTATGGCCCTTCTATATTTATCTACGCATGCCTCAAACAACTCGTTTAGTAGGAATGTACACCAGTTCAGCTGGGTTCCCTGGAGGCAGTGTTCCGCAACTGAAATGGTGTTGAGGGTGCATTCACCCTTGGTGTAGTGCCTCATCGTCTTACCCACTATTAGGTAGTAGGAAAATTTGATTGTTGGATTTTTTATGAGGTCTATATTCGCCCCCTTCCCCCCTCTTCTGGTCTCATATTTCTTATAGTAATCACAGTCTCTTGCCTCCTTGGCTCTCTTGGACACGTTTTGGAATGTCATTGAGACATCCTTCCCTTCTGCTGATAATCCCATGAGCCTATTGATATCCTCTGCATGTATCAGTATTTCTCGCCCTAGCCACAATGATCCATTCTGGAGTCTGCTCAGCAGGAATTTCGTACACTGCATTATTGCTGTCCTTGTTCCAAACACTGGGAGGTTCCCGAGGTTCAATATTGTCAATTTCTGGATACCTCTGAACTTCGGATTTATTCTTGCTTCTTCCCCTCCTCCTTCTGTAGCATAATTATCTATGTATACCTGTCTCTTCATGGCTGGAAATTGGTATGAATCCACGAAATCTCTATCAATTAGCAATGCATTATCATACTTACCTATTAACGATTCCATCCTCTGAATTCTCTCATCAAGCTTAGGCTCGACGACTATTATTGCAACATTTTTCATATTCGTCCTTCTTTTCTATACTTTCAGTACTATCCCTAATCTATTTCTATGAATTCCTACTACTGGACTATCTCTTTGAACTTCCTCTGATGAAATTTCAATTGTTGCTGCGGCTGTTTCTTGTTCTAACTCGGAAATTTTTGGCATTCTCGTGCTTTCTTCTTTCATGCAGGTTAAGTAATGTAACCAACATGACCCCATAACTAATTTAATTTTCTGTCTCTCCCGCGGCTATAATTGTGTGATTAGTTACCGTGGTGAGGTGTATTCTGACATTGCTGACTGTGTCTTCGGGATTTGGGTAGACGTGATGGGTAATGATTATGGCTTAATTTGGAAAATTTATTACGGTACGGTTGTTACTAATTATGTCAGGTTAATTCTCAAATCCAAGTGATCCTACGGTCTGACATCGGTATGATGGGTTATTATGATGGAATGATGTTTGACACGCTTGGCTTTCTGTCACGGATGATGTGTTAGATACTACCCCTCCCCCCACCACCACCACCACCATAATCGGTTGCGATGTGGTCTCTACATCGCAACAGGTGTATTTATACTCTGTGTTACTGTAATTATTTTCTTTATTGGGATTCTTATTCTATTCTTTTCTCGGGTGCGAGAGAGTTATTGACTCAATCTATTTCTATTCTACCCTACTGACTCCTCTTGGTTGCGATAGTTATTTGAAAAATAAATGATGAAACGTACTCATGATAAGGCTTCAGGAATGCACCATTCATCCATCCTTGTAATACTTGGCCATCTAGTTGTGCCAACCAAACTTCTCCTGAATCTTGAATTTCAATGACATGGTATGGTCCCATCCAGTTCATTATGAGTTTGCTCGCGAACTTTTGAAATTTGTTGTCATACAACAAAACTTTCCCTCCGACTATGAACGTTTTATGTTTGATATGACGATCATGCCAAGCCTTCTGTCTTTCTTTTTGGACCATCTGATGGAATTCTGCCAGAAATATTTCTTCTTCAAGCTCTTGTAGCTCATGGAGGTGTTCCTTGATCAAGCCTTCCTCCGTCAGATGTATTGTTGAAGCGATTAATAGACCCATTATGATAAATTCAGCAGTTACCACTGCTTCTCTCCCGTACACCAGCTAGAAAGGAGTCTGATTGTGTAACCTTTTTGCAGTTGTCCTATATGCCCATAATGTTGCTGGTATCCGCTCATCCCAATCATCCCGATTGGCATTGCATATCTTGGTTAGTCATTTTTCTAAGATATTATTAAATGCTTCAACGGTTCCATTTGCCTGAGGGTGTTATAAACTTCTCTTATGATGTTGCACCATAAAATTATCTAACAAAGACTTGATTGTTGTATTGATGAAGTGTGTACCTTGATCACTAGTTAGGCTTCTGGGGCAGCCAAATCTACTAATGATATTTTCAAAAATGAACCTCGCTGTTGTGTCAGCTGTGCAATCTTTCACTGGTGATGACTCTACCCATCTTGTGAGATAATCTATTGTGGTAATTATGTACCTTTCCTGTGAATGTCTTTCCATAGGTGCAATTGGTCCTATGAAATCGATGGCCCATTTTTCAAATGCCTATAGTGCTCTTACAGGTTGAAGTGGTAACTCATCTCAGTGTGATCGACGTCCCATTCTTTGGCAGACATCACATTTCTTTACATATGCTTTACTATCTTTATGTATTGTGGGCCACCATAACCCTTCTTGTAATATTTTTCTTGCGGTGAGTTTTGCACCGACATGGCCCCCCACAACTCCACAATGACACTCCCACAATATATCCTCTCTTTCATGGTCCATGTTACATCTCTGCAAGACCTGGTCCAACCCCATCTTATACAGTTGTCCTGATATCAATTGATACTTCGCCGCTTTCACGACCATATGTCTTCTTTGAGTCGCCATGTATTCAGTTGGGCACTGTCCTGTTTCCAGATATACCGCTATCTGTTCCAAATAGTTTGGGTTGGCTTCTACTCTGAAGAGGTCAGCATCCTATAACTGATCATCTAGGGATCCCCCATTCTCTCCATTTTCCATCCTTGATAAATGGTCACGACCCATGCTTAACCTTCCTAGTTTCAATATCACATTGAAGGTGAACTCCTGGAACATTAGGAGCCATCTGCAGATCCTTCCTTCAAGCACAGGCTTGTTAACCAGGTATTTTAATGCTGAGTGGTCCATGAAGAATTAGAAAATACCTCCCAGTAGGTAATGGCAAAACTTCTGAAGGGAATACACCATCGCAAGAGCTTATTTTTCTGTTGTTGTGTAGTTCCTTTCAGCCGTCGACAACTCCCTGCTTGCAAAATAGACTGGATGATCAACAGAAGTTTCTCCTGGCTGAGCTAACACTGCTCCTTATGCAATGTTGGAGGCGCCAATATGGATGTGGAACTGTTTGTCCCAGTTAGGATGAACCAACATGGGTTCACTTGCTATCTTTTCTTTCAATGTATTGAGGGCACTAGTGCATTCGTCCGTCCAACTGAATTGCTCTGACTTCCACAACAACTTTTCTAATGGTGATGTTATCTTTGCGTAGTTGCAGATGAATCTTCTGTAGTACTCGGTATACCCAAGTAGTGATCTTAACTATTTCACAATCTCTGGTGCTTCTATGTTAATAATGACTGTTACTTTTGTTGGATCCACATAGACACCCTATTTTCAAGCATGTCCTAGCAGCGTCAAAAAAGGTACCGCAAAGATGCATTTCTTGACATTGAGGGAAATTTGGAGTTGTCTGCATCTGTCTAACATTATTCTTAGCAAGGTTGCATGATTTTTTAGTAAGCTGTAAACTATCCAATCATCCATGTAAACCTCAAGGAACTTGTGGATATATTCCTGAAATGTTGCTATCACTATTTGTGAAAACACCACTGGCGTATTCTTTAGTCCAAAGGGCATGACATGGTATGCGAACGATCCCCATTCGGTTGTAAAATTGGTCTTCTTCTTTTCTTATTCGGCTATTCTCAATTGATGATATCCTGAGAAACCAACTGTGAATGAATAGGATTCATTTCCTGTCACATTGTCGAGCACCTCATCACTAAATGGAGTGGGAAATGGATCATGTATGCATGCATTGTTGAGGCTTCTGTAATCAACACATACTCTAATCTCAGATTTTTCCTTTTTTCTTTGTATGACAATGGTGTCAAGGCATAAAAAGGTATTATTTGAACACCTATTTATCTCACATTAATTATCAATCCAGGAGCGACTTTTTATTTCAAGAGTGTACTCAGTCTGAGGCAGCAATTTATCCAAGAGTAATGCTATGAAGATGTAGTACAGAATAATAAATGCAAAGGTAACAAATGCTTGTAAAGAAACCTACTTACAGTGACATGAATGGAAAGATTAAACTACATCAATCTTGCAAAACATCGATCAGGGATGCAGTAGCAGTAACTCTTTCCCTTAGGAATCGATGCAAGATAACCAATCTGGGGACTTGGGAGAAATAACCTATGTCCTCTACAGTTGTTGATCTTAAAACAATTGAAATAAAAGAAAATTCAATGAAAGCAACTTAAAAGAAATGCAATCTGAAAAGGAACAGTAGTATTCATCTATTTGCTAATCAAAGACTATAAATAAGTAATGGACAGAAATGGAACAGCAACATGAAATGAATAGAAATTGCGAACTTCACTAATCTCAATACTTTAATCTATCGCCGGTCAACACTGTGAATCAATCAATCACAAAGAATAATAACTTAAAGTCGAATACAGAACAACAAGGCTTTCGTAATGATAGCAGAATAAATGAACAACAAAGTAGATAGAAATGTAATTCGTTAATGGATCTGTATTCAAAGCAATCAATTAAATCTGTAATCGAAATAAGCAGTAAACACACTTCACACAACAGAAAATAAAGAAATAGAAATACAAACAGCAGAACAATTCCACCAGGGTCGGGCCCTCAACCACCGGTGAGACGCTGCTGTGCTTTACTCTAGCATTTGAGAAATGGAATGAGAACAAACTCTTTTATTAATCAGGCATGAATAATGTTTACAAACAGCTCGTACTCTCTTAACAAGAGTCGATGCACAATTCTGCAAATTACAACAAGAAAAGTCTCTCCTCCTATTATTCAATACACCATACATATTCTCCTTTTATAATCAGAAGGAGGAGAAATTAAATAGCAAGTATGATCTCCCATAACAATATTGGATTGTTCCCAACCAATTGATCAGCAAGAAAATATATTTCCTTTCATCTTTCAACAACAGCAAGTCGAATTTGGCTTTGCAGCTGAGATTTGGAGGACGGCCGCAACAACAAATATGAGAAAATCATGCTCAAAGAACCCTGCGTTTCTCTCAATACATTCCGAATTTGGGCAAACCGTTCTTTAAATATGTTAATTGGGTCCATTCTAGACAAAACCCATGTTCCGAATTTTCCAGATTCTTCTTCATTTGCTCAGAATCTTAACCGCAAAACTGTCACTTCTTATTCCAGCGGATTTCTGAGTTGGAATATTTCATGATGATTTCGAAATCAAATCTGCAATCTGACAATTATCTTGGAGGCTAAAATGGTGAGTGATATTAATAAACCATCATTGATAAAATTATGCATAATAATCATCAATTTATTAAAAATAAAGGAGAAGAACTAATATTCATCCATAAGAGCATAAATCATTATAAAATGGATTTATATGATAAATTATAATAAATGAAATGATTAAGAAGAGTAAAAATGGATGAAATAAGTGTTAAAAGGTGGTCGTATTCACGGCCCAACATACCCCCAAACTGAATATATTGCATGCCCTCATGCAATCCAAAACTGGATATATTGCATGTTCTCATGTAGTCCAAAGACAAAACCCATGTGTTAACTAAGCAAAGAAAACTGTTCATCCCAACCCATGAAATGGATGGAACAAATGAATTTTTCCACAAATAATGAATATTCAATTTTAGCAATAGAGGCATAACAATTTTTACAGTTGACATTCAACTATATGTATATAAAGTTGAAGAAAAATGTGACATAAGTAACAACAACCTTCATTAACCATTTTCTCAAAAATCAGATCGTTTTGATGCACGGATCATGAGATAAAAAAAATGGTTATAGGTGATAGTGCATAATTTTTGAAATTTTATGAACTAATTTAGCGTGGAATTATCTAGGTTTGTGTATTTTAATGATATTTTTTTGTTATCCAGAAATCACAAGAATTCAGTTCATAGTTTTAAAGATATATGCAAAACAATTTCTGCAGTATATACAAATGAAATTGTATGCCTTAAATGAGAAAGAAAGTGGAAAACATCCATCATGTGTAGCAATTCTCCCCTCCAAACTGAAGAATTAGCATGTCCTCATGCGATGCTAGAAAAAAAAGAGAGGTGGTTGCTACAATCTGTTGAAATCTATGCTTGGTGTAAAACAACATGGAATAAGGGAGGTGTTGAGAATGAATAAGAATATCAATGGATGATAAAGAAGATTACTAACATGGTCATAAGATGAAGGAAATCAACACTCCCCCAAACTGAAAGATGAGACGTGTCTAGAAAAATGGGAAGTGGTAAAGATATGGAATGAATAATGATAAATAATGCTCAATGGATGTTCATGAAATTCTCCTAAATTCATAATAAATCAGAAAATTATGCTATTTTACCTCAGGTGTTACCTCCGAAAAATGTGGAAGGACATGTAGGGACTGGCCTTTGTTGAAGCTGATGTAGGCTGAGTGGACACTGAAAGTGATACAAAAGGTAGAAGCCATGCAAGCACATCATGTTTGAAGAATTGTGTGCATTCGCGAGCCTTTGTTGTTTAGTTGCAATAATGATCATGCTGCGGATATAATTTTCCCCATACTTGTTGTTCTCCTGTAAACAAATCACAATTTTGTATGCAATTTTCTTGAATCCACGGTTTTAGTTTTAAATGGCAACAGATAAGACGCATGCAAAAAAGTTCAAGCAGAAAAAAAATTCTATAAAAATGCAGTATCAATAGTTTGGCAAATCAGCAAAATAAAATAGCAGCATACTGTACAACAATTGTACAGCATGGAAAGACATACATAATTATGATATGATCAACAAATTATCTCATTACTGAACTCCATGCATGTGATAAATCGTAAAAAGATATAGAAGTGTTTTGTAATGATTCAAGGATAAGGAGAATGGAGAGCTTAAGATAAACATAAGTACAAATGCGTTTATTACCTACTTAAACTAATGTGATCGATTTATGAAGATTTTCATGTATAATAGGTTCGGAGATAAGGGATTCATATTTTCATTTGACATTTAAATAAAGATATAGGAAAAGGGTTAAATATAACTATTGATGTGTATAAGTGTGACTCCAATACCATCAGCAGAGCTCTGCTGCCCACAAGTGTCCATAACCTTGACAGAGTTGCTTTCTTACCCACAGAACCATTGTCCTTTATGTATGCTGAGGAAGTGCTTTTTATTGAATATCATGATGGAGGCCATTGTGCTAGCTTGGTGACCAGATAAACCACAATATCGTTCACTGGGAAGAAGTGAAAGGTGGACAGGCCGGCTCGTGATGAGACCTCCTGTTCCAAGGACTTCTTGATTTTTTCAATTGTCTGTTGGACCATTTCCCTTGTTTGGTGGCCATAATGGGAATGCCACTTCACTACTTTCCCTATGATCACGGTAGGCTGGCTCTTGGTGAGACCCCCTATCCTTCATCTGCAAAATCATTATTAATGAAATATATAAATATTTTTTTCTTCTTTTCTTTTACACACAGCACTTTTCCTTAGTTAATCATAAGGGATGGCTCAACACTCCTTAAGAGTAGGGATGGTGGAAGAAGTCTGAACAGCTCAATAGAAAAGAATATGCCCTCGTTCCTACTCCATAAGTAAAAATCAAAGAAAGTTATAAAATATGGGAAAGAACCAACATGATAAATATAATCGATTATATGAATTTAGTGGTAATGAGACAACAAAATCATGTTATTAATTATGTCCCTTTTTCCTTTTTTCTTATCATTACTAAACAACTTTCTTAAAAATGACGATTTCTTTTGATTTGCTGATTACAGTAAGCTCTAATTTGTATGATTGTGTATCCTTTTATAAATTGTATGTTTGTCTTTCAAAAATTCATGAAAAATTCAAAAAATCCTCAAAAAAATTGTTCACAAACAAGAAAAATGCACTCAAAAAGTGTTGTTCCTTTGGAAAGGAACAGAAAAAAACAATCTGTGAAAATTTTGTTCCTTTGGAAAGGAACAACAAGAATAGTCGGTGCTGTTCCTTTTAAAAGGAACAACAAACTGTTGTTCCTTTAAAAAGGAACAACAAAAACGAGCGGTGTTGTTCCTTTTGAAAGGAATAGCAAAACTGAGCGGTGTTGTTCCTTTCGAAGGGAACAGCTAAATCATGCAAAAAAATGTTGTTCTTTTTTTTCTTTTTTTAAAAAAGAATAGCAAAACTAATGAGCGAAAATGTTATTCCTTTTGGAAGGAACAACAAAAAAATAAACACACAAACACATTGTTTCTTAAGAGGAACAATTGTTGTTCCTTAAGAGGAACAATAACTTTCCCTTAAGAGAAACAACAAACAAATATAAACATGTAAAAAGAAAAAAAGAAAAAAAAAACAAAGCTAATATGCAATCCATTGCCAAGCAAATCCAATCAAATAGAAAGGAAAGTTTATGTACAGGTTTCAAGAAAGAGTAATTTTTTTTACAGAATTGGTGCCACTAAAGAATTGCGTTCTGCAACTTGAAACTTGCATGGTGGGGTCCTTATTGTTCAATTGCAACTGGAGTGGAAATTATAATTTGAAGAGATTAACATCTGAAACACAAAAACATAAAATAAATCAGAAAAGAAACAACACTTTATTAAGTTACAACAGCTATGATGTTATTTCTAAGAGAATATCAAATCTATTAATGGAAAAATCGATTTTTTGAAAAATGTTTGGCAGCAGTGGCATGAATCTTCAAATGGGAACAAATTCTTCATTTTTTCTGTTATAAATCCGTTAGGTAATGAACTTCTTGAAATGCCCTTGTTTTACTAAAATTTCTTTCAAGAATCACTCGTCCATAAATTAACCTTTTTTGTTCTCCTGAGACCTGCAAAAAACGAGTGTCTACCTGCAATAAAACATTAAATCATGGAGAAAGAGAGGTGATAAAGCTCCCCTAATCCAAAAATTATGCAAAAAACTAATAAGTAGTTACTCTGTAGAACAAATCCATGGACAAAGTAAAATGAATTTATTACCCGCGGGAGAGCAGTGGCCAATCATGCTAACCTGCAGTGTTTCAATCACAACTTCTTTGTTTTTCGTCTAATTCGAGTGATTCCAAAGCCAAATGAGAGCTAATTAAAAGTTTTATCTCTAATAGAAACATGTTTTAAAAATTCCATGTAATGGTATGTTAAATTTGCTTAGAACAACCTGCCTAATAGAGTCATTTTCGATTTTCCAGCTCAGACCAACAATTGGTATTTCGAGCATAAATTATTCGTTTGATGGCGGATTGAAGTGATTAAAATTGGAGATTAAATTAGATTCATTTATTGATCTCCAATATAAACAGGTTTTGAAGACAAGAAGAATTGATGGGTCAAATATGTTAAGAAACAGCTGAGAAAACAAAGTTTCAAGAGTGTTGATTTATGATAGGTAGTCAGTATTTTGGTCATAAATTCCTCATACGATATCGATATTGAGTGATTCAAATTGAATTGTAAACTATATTCATAGAAGAATCTACCATATAAATAGGTTTTAAAAATATAGTCATTTAGACCTCCAAAAACTGACTGTCCCAACTCTGTTCTTGAGTTGCCTACTAGACACCCTGTCAATGTTTTGGTTCTAACTTTTTCGTTTCAAATCCAAATTGAGTGATTCCAATTGGGTTGGAAAGTAGACATTAAGGGATACGTATGATAGAAACAAGTTTTAAAAATATTCAATTTTGGTCCCCCAAAACATGACTGTCCCAACTGTGTTTTCAGAAATTTCATCAAGCCTGCAAGCCAAAAAAATGATATTCAATAAATTTTTCCATATTGATGATAAAAATGAATATTAGTGTTTGAAGAATTTTTGTTTGCAATATAATCCATCTACATACACAAATAAATTAGAATATTTATCATCAATGTTGATTTCACAGCGTGTTGCAACAAAGAAACAACTATTTTTACAAAAATAAAAAAAATGTGTTTGTTTTATTTCCTTATTTATTTTATTTTCTCCACTATCCTACTCTTATTTGGAGAATGAATAAGATTACGTATAAGATTATTTCCAGTGGATCCATTTCCGAAATAAATACTCAATTATGTACATACCCAAATTTAAAAAATGTATGTTAATAAAAATTAGGGTATGAGAAGCCAACTTCCCTTGAAAAGATGGTTCCAAAAATTGTTGAAGTATGGAGTACTGTTGCAAACAAATGATAGAGTGAAACCAATCTTCAATATATCCTTTACTCCCTTGATTTCCCATAGCCATCATATCATGAATTTCTTCAGCTTTTAAAATGGTTTGTTGGTGCGAACTAGAAGAAACCTCATTTTCTTTCGTAACTTCTACAATTTTTGGATTTGATACATTCTGAATCTCATTGTAAGTTTTCTCCAATGGTACATGTGAGATAGAATGGGTGGGAAGGGTGGATGAATTTTGTAGTTCAACACTGTAAGCATGTTGTACTAGTTTATTATGGTGAAGGTGTGGAATGAGTTGAGCAGGAGATTGTGTAGGGAATGGAGCCTCTTGATGATGTAGTTTATTGTGTTGAGTAAATGATTTTTATTGGCAAACAAGGTGTTTTGGAAGAGCTGGAAGATGTGTTTGTGCTACAAGATGAGGGAGAGTAGTCATGCAATCATAAGGTGAACCATGCCAATCTTGTAGACAAAATTGGTAGTGGTTATATTGAGATTGGCATGACTGCCCTAACATATGAGTATTCCATAATGAATTATGCAAGTAAGAGAATGGAGAGGAAGTATTTTGAACCATACCTGTAGGCCATGATTTCCATGGTTTTGACCTTGTTGCAGCTTTTCCATCTCTTTGATATGCTACTTCCAAATTAGATAAGGAAGAGTGAGTATCTATGGGATGCTCCTTTTGGTAATGTGGGCAAAACACTTCATCAAATTCTTGATTTCTCTGAACCTGCAAAACATTCAATTGTGAATTTAGAGAGCTAATAAAATCATCTTTAAACTTTTCAAGTAAAACATTGATTTCAGCTCTTATGTCTCTTGTTCTTGTAGTAAATTTAGAAGAGAAAGAAGAAACTTCTCTAGAATTCTTACCGGCCTTGGAAATTCCTCTTGAATACCTTATGCACAATTCACAAACATCATCATATGATAACTTAAAAACATCACCTTTTCCTATCAGATTTAAGAGTTCTAAAAAAATCATCTTTTATTCCTTTAAGAATGAGTGTTTTCAAGATCTCTTTTTCCAAATGCTTATGCTTTGATTTTTGAAGGTTGTTTCGAAATCGCTCTACATAGTCCTCCAAGCTTTCATCTTCCCTTTGTGTCATACCAAAAATATCTTCATTGGATTTGCAATAGTCTTGGTACTTCTTCAAGAATATGTTCTTCATGTCCTCCCATGTTTTGATGCAGCTCCCACCTAGGCTCATGAACCATCGGAGAGCTGCTCCTTTTAGAGTAAGAGGAAACACTTTCAATCTTTCATCATTAGTACAATAATCATATCCTCTACAAAGTATTTCAAACTCAAATAAGAATGTATCTGGATCTTCATTTGTCAAACCATGAAAATTTGGTAGAGACAATGGGGGAATTATGTACATTTGTGTTACTCCTCCTAGATCTTTGATAGGGAATTCAAAAGTTGCAATGTCAGCCATTTCTTACCATAATAGAAGATGTTCTTCAGGTGTTTCCTTAAGGATCCTCCTTCTAATGTTCCTGTCAATTGGTTAGTGAAATGGGTGGTGCTTACATCACCACTCGAGTGGAATTACAAGATTTTTTCAAAAAAAGACTCTACCTCTAAAATTCAAAAAAAACGCAAGCATTCATTCCTACCTTAAGATTTCACTCAATTCTGCTGTGAAGCGGGCTAGTGAACAAGTGTGCTTTTTGCTCGGTGCGTAGGTTCTTACCTTCCGTCTTTAATACCCAATTATTCCCAAGCAGAAAAAATTAAATATGCATCACTCTTTCTAAATGGCATACACTCTCCCCGGCAACGGCGCCAAAATGTCGAGGCATAAAAAGGTATTATTTGAACACCTATTTATCTCACATTAATTATCAATCCGGGAGAGAATTTTTATTTCAAGAGTGTACTCAGTCTGAGGCAGCAATTTATCCAAGAGTAATGCTATGAAGATGTAGTACAAAATAACAAATGCAAAGGTAACAAATGCTTGTAAAAAAACCTACTTACAGTGACATGAATGGAAAGATTAAACTACATCAATCTTGCAAAACATCGATTAGGGATACAGTAGCAGTAACTCTTTCCCTTAGGAATCGATGCAAGATAACCAATCTGGGGACTTGGGAGCAATAAAATCTGTCCTCTACAGTTGGTGATCTTAAAACAATCGAAATAAAAGCAAATTCAATGAAAGCAACTTAAAAGAAATGCAATCTGAAAAGGAGCAGTAGTATTCATCTATTTTCTAATCAAAGACTATAAATAAGCAATGGACAGAAATGGAACATCAACGTGAAATGAACAGCAATTGCGAACTTCACTAATCTCAATACTTTAATCTATCACCGGCCAATACTGCGAATCAATCAATCACAAAGAATGATAACTTAAAGTCGAATATAGAACAACAAGGCTTTCGTAATGATAGCAGAATAAATGAACAGCAAAGTAGATAGCAATGTAATTCGTTAATGGATCTGTATTCAAAGCAATCAATTAAATCTATAATCGAAATAAGCAGTAAACACAATTCACACAACAGAAAATAAAGAAATAGAAATACAAACAGCAGAACAATTCCACCAGGGTCGGGCCCTCAACCACCGGTGAAACGCTGCTGTGCTTTACTCCAGCGTTTGAGAAATGGAACGAGAACAAACTATTTTATTAATCAGGCATGAATAATGTTTACAAACATCTCGTACTCTCTTAACAAGAGTCGATGCACAATTCTACAAGTTACAACAAGAAAAGTCTCTCCTCCTATTATTCAATACACCATACATGTTCTCCTTTTATAATCAGAAGGAGGAGAAATTAAATAGCAAGTATGATCTCCCATAACAATATTAGATTGTTCCCAACCAATTGATCAGCAAGAAAATAGATTTCCTTTCATCTTTCAACAACAGCAAGTCGAATTTGGCTTTGCAGCTGAGATTTGGAGGACGGCCGCAACAACAAATCTGAGAAAATCATGCTCAAAGAACCCTACGTTTCTCTCAATACAGGCTGAATTTGGGCAAACCGTTCTACACTATAGTTAATTGGGTCCGTTCTAGACAAAACCCATATTCCGAATTTTCCAGATTCTTCTTCATTTGTTCAAAATCTTAACCACAAAACTGTCACTTCTTATTCCAGCGGATTTCTGAGTTGGAATATTTCATGATGATTTGGAAATCAAATCTGCAATATGGAAATTATCTTGGAGGCTAAAATGGTGAGTGATATTAATAAACCATCATTGATAAAATTATGCATAATAATCATCAATTTATTAAAAATAAAGGAGAAGAAGTAATATTCATCCATAAGAGCATAAATCATTATAAAATGGATTTATATGATAAATTATAATAAATGAGATGATTAAGAAGAGTAAAAATGGATGAAATAAGTGTTAAAAGGTGGTCGTATTCACGGCCCAACAAATGGGACTGACCCACTCTGCTTCCTCTACTGGAAAAATCAGTCATGTTTACAAACAACATGTCCTAGCAGCGTCCCAAAAGGTACTCCAAAGATGCATTTCTTCAGATTCAGAGAAATTTGGAGTTGTTTGCATCTGTCGAACATTATTCTCAACAAGGTTGCATGATTTTTTAGTAGGATGTAAACTGTCCAATCATCCATGTAAACCTCAAGGAACTTGTGGATATATTCTCGAAATGCTGCTATCACTCTTCATGAAAACACCGCTGGCGCATTCTTCGGTCCAAAGGGCATGAAATGGTATGCGAACGATCCCCATTCGGTTATAAAAGTGGTCTTATTCTTGTCTTCTTCAGCTATTCTCACTTGATGATATCTTGAGAAAACATCTGTGAATGAATAGGCTTCATTTCCTGCCACATTTTCGAGCACCTCATCACTAAACGGAGTGGGAAATGGATCATGTATGCATGCGTTGTTGATTCTTCTGTAATCAACACGTACTCTAATCTCAGATTTTTCCTTTTTGCTTTGTATGAAAATGGGTCTGACCCACTCTGCTTCCTCTACCAGAAAAATTAGTCCTGCTTTCAGCATTTTATCTATTTCTGCCTAGACTTTCTCCTTTACCCTTGGATTTAGACGGTAAGGTCTATGCTTCACTGGTATTGCGTCGGGGTTCAAGATTATGTGCATTTCCCCCATGTCCCCTTTTATCACCTTTAGCTCCGCTATTGAGGATGGGAATAAGTATTTATATTCCTGTAAAAGGTCAAAGATCTCCTTGGTTGTTTCTGTATCACAGTAGTTGCCAATGGACGCTATTTTGGGTTTCTCTGGGGTTCCAATGTTCAGCTTCTTGGTCCTCCAAGGTAGCATATGTAGTCCCTTTGTTGTAGGTTCTTCTTGTATATCTCACTCCCATTTTTTCTCTTCAAATTGTAAGTGTCGAAGATTCTCTAGATCATTGTCATCCATCTCATTGTCTATTCGTTTTCATGCTACTGATTGTTTGATAATATGCTCCGAGAGCGGTTTCTCTTTATCTTCCTGAATTTCTTGAATTTCTTGAATGGCTTGTAGTGCCTGTGTGACCGGTTTTGTTTCTCCTTCAAAATAAAAACATTGGGTAAACTTTTCCCAGAAACTACTTGCTAGGTGTCAACTCCTCTCTTCTTTTCTTCGGTTAAGTACCAAGCCTGTGGAATTGTGTCTAGTGAATGTATAAAATTGTGCATCCACTGATATTTTGGATACCCTTCTTTCTTCCAGTTGTACTCACAATTTTCTAAACGCTTCGTGGGGTCAGAATCCCCTTGGTACTTCTCAATGAATTGTGGCCCTACATCTTCTTTGAATCTGGCTCTTAGTGCTATTGCACCATCTTCCCATCTCAGAAGTAAGTTGCAATGGTTGATCCACCATATCGCTGACGTGGATTGTAGGGCTACATCCATAAGAGGGACTCTATGTTCTATTGGTACTTATCCTTCTACTTTTGCAATAAATGTATTTACAACATTCATATTTGATACAATCGAATATCCTCTTGCCTCAGCTCCAATCCAGCTAACTCCTCGGATGTTAGCACATCTTCTTGTATTAGTCCCGTATCCTCCCTGCTGCCAATCATCCAAAGCTATTTCCGAGCCCAAGTCTAAACTCTGAATGCTTCTCCAGCTTACGGTACCTCTCGCTGTTGGATTGATATAGTCTTCTCTCTTCCATGTCGCCATCTAGTAAATATGATCAAGAAGTTGAGCATCTTCTTTGTTGTCAACAGTTTCTATATATCGAGGTCCCTGATATGGTTCAAGTGGCTGAGTGACTTTGAATTCCTCGTCTTCAAATATAATCAATTCCTTTTTCAAGTTGATCACTGCATAGTTCTCAAAGGCCCAATCTATCCCCAACAATGAAGGGTAGGGATCCTTATCCCCCATGATATATATCACCTCAAAATATGTGTATGTTTTCACTCCCACAACATCAACCTTGACCTCTTCCAACCTTCCTATGGGCACAATGCAATACTGATTTTCCATGCAGAGCTGTATTGGTGAGTATGTCAAATTTGGCCTCCCAAGTGCTTCCCACATCTTTCTTGGTATAATGTTGACATATGATCCTAGGTCGAGTATGGTGTCTTTGATTTGAAATCCTGTGACTTGAGTATTCACGTGGGATTCCTTTCTTGTTCTTATCTTATTTATTTTTATCCTCCTTATGTATTTCTGGGTTGAATATCTCAACTCTTCCGGTTTTGCATTTTCCTACACCACCATCTCTAGATTTTTCTTTAGTTGTTCCATCATTGGTGCATTGTTTACAATTTTCAAAAATAGTTAGAACCATTCCTCAATAATTGTACTTGTATGGATTTGCTTCCCTTTTTCTACTGTCGGCTATGGAAGCTCAATGCCTTTGCTCCCCCCAATTTGGGAAAATGTTTCCACTACCTCCTTAAAATATTGCTTCTGTCTATCTGGTCTGAAAATGGGTTTTGGAGATGTTGGCTTAATCAGCTTTATTGGGTCTATATTCTGTGTATCCTCCCCTGTTCTCTTTCCTCCCCGGGTTACTATGGCTACATTTTGCATAGTCTGAGCCTCTAGTATTCTTGGTTCTGCATTCACCAGATTCGCTTCTCTCTGTCTGGCCCGTTCCTCCCACCTCTTAATTAATTCTAGACAGTATTTAGTTGCATGTGTATTGACTCTGCATTGAGAGCACCATGGTATTCTAGGTAGCGGACATTCTCTTGCTACATGTCCTTCTTGATCACAGTTGTAGCACCTTACTGGTCCTCTTCCTCCAGTTCTGCCTCCTCTCATTCCTCCTCCTCGTCCCCTTGGAGCCTCATTCAGTCTATAAGATGGTCTGTCCAATTGTTCTGCCAGCACATCAAGGGTTCTACACTGCTCTATATTATGTTTTGTGGAAGCGCAGAACTCACAATATGTATTGTTTGAAACATTGTAGTACTTCTGCAAAATTGGGCATAGTCATGGAGGATGACCAATGCCTTTGCATATTTCACAGTATTCGGTTGGGGTTTGATTTTGTTGAGAAGGGAACCTTGGAAAGTGGGGTTGCAGCTGGTATAATCCCTAAGTGTCTATCTATGCAACTCCCCCAAATGGTGGAGTCCCTTATGTCCCTGCTGCTGAAGCTCCCGCATTTTTCCCTCATAACCTCGGGCATTCTATGGCCGCGTGTCCCTCCATCAGACAATGGGTGCACCACACATTGGGCCTTGCAGGTTGTATCGGCTGAATGTCCTTAAAATTCTCCATTAAACTGGCTATCTAATGTTGTAGCCCTAATAGAGAAGGGTCTTGAGTTGCTTCTCCTCCTCTGAACTCTTGTGGATACCCCACCATAGACTCTATCTTCATAGCTTGATCCAGGGCATCTTGTAAGGTATCAATCTTTTGTTGTGTCATTGGAGTTCTCGTCAACGGAAGAAGTGATTTAATAAACCAATCTCATTGATGATTTGGATCAATCGAGTAACTCAGTTTCCCAATCGCATCCTTTAACCTCCTCATCAGGTCCCATGTCGTTTCACCATATCGTTGTTTAATCTCCCACATCTCAGATAACCCTTGGTGATATGTTTGAGGTAACTTAAATTATTTGACAAATTATTTCTTTACATCATCTATCGCTGGGTTTGGATGAGCTTCAGACCATTTAATGAACCAGTGAAGAGCTCTCTCTCTTAGAGTAGTCTGGAACTTGATCAACTTAACCACCTCTGATGTTTGCTGAGACCTCCATATTACTTCGCAAAGATACCAATTGCTCCACATCATCGTTGCCCCTCCTAGAGAATTATGGGTATCGGGTAAACGATCCCACCATATTTCTTTGTATGGGTGGTACTAAAATAAAACCTCTACTTCCTAGCTGTGAAATTGTATTACTAGCACTATAGCTAGTATATATCTGTACTGTAGACTTAACACTATTCAACTTGCTAAACTCCTGTAACTTAACAAAAATTTACCTGGTGACTGACAGAGTACCAGGGGAAGATTGGGACTAGAGCTACTTGAACTTTGGGGAATAAATTTACCTTGAATTATGGGTGTCGGCCTCTCTCGAAATAGTTGCTCCATCGCAACTTGCAACTCCACATCGGATATCTCCTCGGGGTGCGTGTCCTCCACATTGGACTTTTCTCCCTTTTCCCTTTGTGTTGGGCTCCTATACACTTGCCTAACTTCTTTGACTACTTTCTCCTTGTCCTGTCGACTACTTTCCTGCTTCTCAAACTCCTTCATCACTCTTTCCTACCACTTCTCAGCAATATGTGCCCTTCGATGTGCTCATCACTCTCTCAATCTACTGAAGGTTTCAGCATCCATATCCCTAGTCCCCCTTCTAACTTATCTATAGCATCTCTCCCTCAGCTCCTTCCCCCAGTATTGGAGGTTTAAGTCTCCATCTCAGACTTTTGAAATTCTATCAAACCCTTGTCAACCATTAAAGCTTTAATCCACAACAGAGTTTCCTTCAATAGTTCTCCCCGTAATCCAGATCTAAATACGTCTTCCACTTTTGAAAAGGATTGGTAACACTCAGCTACAAATTGCACAATGTATCCTTCCAAGGTAGATTGTACCCAAAAATATACAGCTCAGGTCAAATTGGTGTCTAACCGATGGAGTGCTACTAGGTTCGCGTGCGTTCACTTGCGATAGACCCTACATGACCCTCCTTGAAGTGACTTGACTTGAAGTCTCTGCAACCAATTATTAAGTTCTTCCAGAAACTTTCCCCAAAAAATATTGTACAGGTCACTTACAGATTCAGAAAATAGGACCTGATCCTTTACAGTTTTCTCCCTCTATTGTCGCAACTCTGCTTGTTGCGATATGAACTGGTCTAAGTGGTTATCCCACCAGCTTCATAGTTCTCTCTCGTAGATCCATGATACCATGATCTAGCTCCTACATGAATTTTCAGGCCCCAATAATGGAACCATTTGTTGGCGAAAAAGGAGGTCTCTGAGCAAGACCCAGGTTCAGGATAGAGGCCAACAAGGTTTCTGCAGTAGTCTAGCACAACGTCGGCATTTTCACCCTACTCCAAGAAGCAGATCGTCTCACCCAAGGCTTGTCGTGACCTTAGTAAGGTTAGGAGACAGATCAAGTATCAAATGGTTACAACCATAAAGAGAAACTAAAGGAACTTGAAACAACAAACCAATCTCGCTACATGTATAAGATATTACTCATTAAGCACGTTCAGGATGCTGAATTAAAATTTAAAATGAGGTATACATTCACAATAAGAAACTGATTAACACTTAACTCAGTACATCAAACACAACAAGAACCATATTTCATTATTATTATCAAACAACATACATCACTCCGCAGAGTCTATTACAGGGTGGTTCAGTACAACAGAGATCTAATAGAGCTCTCCTACGGCTCTCTCACTCGGCCCTCTACTGAACTAACCTCTCGTCTACGTTGGATGATTGCCTATTTGTTCTTCTGCCAACATGATAGTCAATCTTTCCTCTTTTCCTGCTACGTTGTTTTCCGCTTCTTCTTGATTACTAGTAGTTCCACTGATTGTCTTTGTCTCCCATACCTTCCATCTGCGTTGTTCTCTGCAACTGTCGCGCCACCTATCTTCTAGCTATCCGCAACCATGATAGCTCCCTGTCTACCATGACTTCGCTCCACCACCTGTTCTTTGCAACTCAAAATTTTTCCTTTTCCAAAACAAAGGCCCCAATAAGGTACACATAAATATATTTGTGCTATTATTTCGTATTAATATGGACTGACTTATGCAAATGTGATAGCCTCCCCTGAGATATATTGAGGTATGAGTTTTATTATGTCATCTATTTGATTTAACTAACATGGTATGTTTACAAGTTGTTCGAATGTTTGATTAATTGCATGATATGAGTATGTGTCTATAAGATTGGAAGAAGTGATATTGTTTTAAGATTGTTGTACTAACACATTATATGTTGAGACAACTGATATGCACTTGAGTGCAAGTGGGCACTATTTGTAGTATTATGACTAATGACTGTGAGTTTATTATGAAATGGTTGTTAGTCTTGGTAAAGGTTGATTTCAATTAATAGACACGACGTGTTGATCTTTGGAACATGTGACTGACATGTGTGATCAGTTGCAGAGAAACATGCTTGGTATTAGCATGAAAAGGTAACCATTAATTTGTTTATGTAACTAATCATTGAATGATGTGATAACACTTTATAGGACTCAATTGCAGCAAGTTAAAAAGTTAAAAGAAAGGAATTAGGTGAGAATTCCTTTGGGTATGTTTGGAAACCACAATTCCAAATGAATGAGTTGTTTACATGAATACAAGAAGTCTTCTTAACCTTAATTTTTTCTAACATTATGTCGATATTTGATATATTCATCAACTTGTTCTTGACAAACAATTGGTTTCCAGTTATGGCTAGATTTGTTAAGGAATTGGAGTCCCCTAAGAGATGATATATGTACATGTTCAGTTACAAGGCAGTGTGTTGGGTACGACAAGGTAAGGTAATCAATATATTGTTATGTTCATTTATGCATTGACATTTGTGTGTTTATGGCAGTATGATGTAGGGAGTTGCATGAAAAAAGAGACTGCCATGAAATATTGAATAAGGATTGGGTTGAGATTTTCCTTAGAAGCATTGGGAACCCATGGGGATTGAGTCATGGTGTATGTTGAAAGTTGTGTGCTTTCGGTGCTTTGTGATCTATTTGCACTTGATTTGCAGGCTTTTTTTGTGTCTAGAGCATGGCCATGCAACTTTGTTTGTGATATATTATTGCTATTGGTTTTTCACGGTTTTCTTCTTGTTTGCATCTTGTTATTTCCTTTTATGTTTTGAGGGTCTTGGGAATTGGTTGTGGAAGAGGAGAGTTAATGGAGCTCAGGAGATTTGAATGAAACATGACAGGTAATGTAAGACCTAGATGAAGCCCGATGCATGTATAATGGTAGATAAAGGAAATAATATGACATTCAGTTGGTTTTTTTTTTCCATTGGGGTAAATGGACAGTGTTAGGAAAGTCATGAAAAAGGTAATAGGAAAGGTAAAGTAAATGCATTTGAGGCATCAGATTCCCTAGCTATATTGGGAACTGTTGTTATCAATGTTTTGCATGCGTTGCATGGATAAATGAAGTTATCTTAACCTTGAACTTATGATATCTGGTAATTATGTTGGGATCATGAATTCTTTATGCTAATGTTTATGTGTGTGCTTGTGTGTGTGTGTGTGTGATAGGGTCATTAGGAATCATCATTTTGTTTTATGATGTCTATATTTGTATACATGTATGTATGTATGTCATTATCTAACAGGGTCGTCAGGGATCTTTCTTGTGAAGGAATGATTACTTATGCAAGTGAATGACATGAATAGGTTCATGGTATTATGAGGAATAAAATGGGAAGAGTAGCCCTGGTAGATCTACAAGGTCAGTATCATGTGGATATGAATTGGTATTATGTGCTTATAGTGTGCCTATGTTTATGTTATGGACACACTATGTTGAGGGATTCATTAGTTGAATGAAAGTAGTGTGATCTATGACATGTTAGGATAAGCATGGATAGTGTAAAGACGCTAGAAACAAAGTTTCTTGGTAGAGAGAGTGTGGTATCTAGATGTGCAGTACTAGTGTGTGTGTATATGTTTTATATGTGGTTGTGTTTATATATGGTGTTGTGTACATGTTGTATATGCAGTGTTGTGTACAAATGGTGTTATGTACATGTTGTATATGTGGTGTTGTGTACGAATGGTGTTGTGTACATGTTTTGTGGTTTACACGTTATATGGTGTTGTGTACATGTTTACATGCGGGGTTGTGTACATATGGTACTATGTACATGTTTTACATGAAGCGTGCAATGTTGTGTACATGTTGTACATGTGGTGTTGTGTGCACGTGATGTTGTGTACATGTTTTGCAAGTGGTATGTTGTACATGTAGTCTTGTGTACATGTAGTGTTGTGTTCACATTATGCAGGTGGTGATATGTACATGCGATGTTCTATACACATTGTGCAGGTGGTGTTGTGCACATGTGATGATGTGTACACATTCTGTAGGTGGCATTGTGTAGATGTGGTGTTATGTACATGTTGTACGAGTGGTCTTATGTACATGTTATACATGTGGTGTTGTGTACATGTTGTACATGTGGTATTGGGTGCATGTCATACCTGTTGTGTTACGTACATGGGGCACTATGTTAAGTGTATTGTGTAGTAATTATATCGTGACATGTGCATTTTTGGTATTGTAATTTTTGTAAATATATTTGTTGTGTTGTACATCGGGTGTAGGTGTATGTGTTGTGTTGTACAATGTGATGGGACAAGAAGGTATGGGACATATGGGACCTTATTGTTGATCATGAGGATTGAGGCACTTTAGTCTTTGGATACCCTTATTGTTGATATTGAGGATTGAATCAGTTTAAACTCTGGATAGCCTTGTTGTTGATATTGAGGGTTGAGGCAGTTTAGTCTTTGGATGCCCTTGTTATAGATGCTTGAGGGTTGAGGCAATTTAGTCTTGGGATACCCTTGTTGCTATTGAGGGTAGACGTGGTTTAGTCTTAGGATGCCCTTGTTACTGATATTGAGGGAGGGGGAAGTTTAGTCTCCGAATGATTCCCTTGTTGCTAGAAGAAAAGAGAAGGAATTGAGTGTTTGCTAGGTTTGGCAACCAATTTAGTGTGTGTACGGAAAGGGAAAAAGCAAAGAACCATCTGAAATATAATTATAAGTATTTTATTTTAGTTTTTAATTATGCATGTGATCTATGATTCTCATTTATGATGATTGAGTTTTGAGCTAACATGATGTGATATGTTTATACAAGATTATTTGATCGAAGAGATAGTTCAACTTGTTGTGATAGTAAGTAAACAGAACTGCAATTGTACCTTATTGACGAGCCAATATTGAGGTATTATTTGAATTTATTTGAATTCCTTTTTAGTATAATGGAAATTATGTTTCTTGTACAGGAAAATAGGGAAATGCCTGGTTGGGTGGTTGAAGCTGACTACAAGAATTAACAGCAGCAATAAAAGGAATTGGAACGGGAAGCAGTATGTTGGTAAAGAATTTCAGGAGTAGGGCCATTGTGGGACACTAGTACCCAATAGTGTCCATTGATTTCCATGAGCATGCTATGACCATTGTGATGGTTTTGAGGCAGGAGTATGCCTTGGTTTTTAGACCTTCCGATGTGAGGAAACATTTCCAAGGGATGGTTCACCCGGGAAAGGGGATGTCGGAGAAATTGGAAGGCGAGTGACTGCACAGAAGAGGGTGACCAAATTACTCAGAAGAATGTGTAGCAGAGAAGGGAAGGCAAGTGGATGGATTTTTTTTGTCATTAGAATTTCCAGATGGAATCAAATCCACATTAGGAGTGTGCCCTGGAAAAATGAGTTGATAACTATTCATCAAGGGAACAATTAGTGCAAGGATCATAATATTGGACATTGAATGCAGGTTTGAATTTGGCAGTGGATTTTGGAATACATGGGAAGGAGGTGAAACCTAGTATTACTTTGAGGCGGTGAGCCTCTAGATTCCCTTGTTGTGGATGCAGGGATCGTATCCTTTTATTTGTTGGGTGAGAAAATGTGCATATCTATATATGTGTATATTATTGTGGATACTATATCAAGATGGATTTATAAAGCTCCATAGACAGTATGGTTATTTTTTGGTTGAAGAAAATGTGTGTAAGTATATGTGGTTGTTATTATAAATATCGTAATGATTTGTGTTATAAATCTCTAGTAAACAGTATGTTTGTTATGTTTTCAGCAGTAGCCATTGTAAATATTGCAACAAGTTGGGTTATAAAGCTCCATAGGAAGTATGTTTTGGTTTTCATTATTTTTGTTGGTCATAGGTATCATAGAACATTGAGGACGGTGTTCCCCCAAGGGGGAGGGGTCTGTATCAGCCCCAGGTTAAAAGTTCATGTAATAAAATTAATAAAGGAAAAAATAATACCAAGGTCATGGGGCACGTATTCCAAGATGAATGTTGGGAAAAACATCCTGGTGGGTGTTCATTTCGGTTTACTATGGCTAAGTAAATTGGAAAAGTAATTGGAAAAGGCATTAAAAAGGCAAAGAGGCATAATTGAATTTTATTCATGAAATAAAGGAAAATATGAGAAAAGGAAGGTGAAGAGACACATATTTGCATGAGAGGTAAATTGAAGGGAAAATGAAGGAAAATTAAGAAAATAAAGGCCTCCATGATAAAAAGGCTTTTGAGGATAAGTTCACAGAATTTTGTCAGTTCAGTTTTTGAGCTCTCTATATTCTCTCATACTCTTGTACACTTATAGAATTCTTGGAGCACTCTAACATTGGAAAATGGAAATCAAAGGAAGGACAAGGAAGAAAAGGAAAGTAAGGAACAATAAAGGGAAATTTGGATCAAGCAGCTTCAACAGGAATACTTGCAGGTAACAGGTTTCATGTGTGATTTCCTATTTGTTTTTCTAATGCATGGTACATGCATGTGTGTATTTGGTTCTCTTGTTGTCGTTAGCTTGGTTTTATCCATCTGTGACAGTGGTTTCAACCCTGCCTTGCTATTTTTGGATAGTCATGGTGTGATTGGGTTCTTTAATTTGGTTGATATTTGGATTTCTAGATGGTTTTAGAACTAGGTGAGGTGGTCTTAGAAAAATTCCCATAGGGACTAGGAATACTTTGACCAATTTTGGCGGGATTGTGGTAAACCTTAAGGGTGTAGACATGAAAATTCCTCAAGGTATTAGTGAAGAAACTCTGAGGCATCCAATATTTTTTTGGGCCTATTAATCCCATATCTGGTTTTGGAAGGATTGTGGTTAATCCCGAGGGTGGAGGTGGTTTAATCTCTGGGAAGCTCCGGTTGTTTTTGTTCTTGTTTTGGGTTAGTGATCCCTTGACCAGTTTTGGTGGGATTGTGGTAAAGACTGAGGGTGGAGGTGATTTAATCTCCAGGAAGCCCTAGTTTTTTTTGTCTTGAGTCCCACGTTCATGCTTGGAATATGGAACGAGGGTGATTATATGAAATAAAGATTTGGTTCAGCCCAATATATGGTCGGGTGGTACATTGAATTCCATGACTTAGTTGGCTTTAACATATGTTAAAAAGAGCTATTTTCCTCTTGTATTTCATGAATATTTTTACTTGTTATTATGTGGCTTTGATGGTAGTTCTATCACAACTATCAATTTGGTTATATGTTGGTTATAATTTGTTTTGATAGTAGGTTCTGGTTATGGCTCTTGAAATTTTTTTATTAGTTAATGAATGCCCAATGAATGCATGAACTAACAAATGTTATTTCAGCTATTATGAGAGGGAATTATACCTTCTTGGTGATTCTCAGATTATTATGACACCCATATGTTCAGATATGCATTCATGACCTATATATTACATGTTCTCAATATGTTTGACAAAATGACTGTCATGGTTAGTCGTGGTTAGGTCAATTATTTGATCAAGTTTTGTATGAATGTATTTCTCCTCTTGTTATTTATCATTCTGGGAATTCTCATTGAGTTATGGGTAGTGGTTTGGAGGATAGCATAAATTTTTTTCTCAGAATCTGGGACCGCACCCTTTGAACTAGAATTTATGGGCCATGACTGCACCCTAGTAATCTTATGCATGTGGTTAGAGACCTATAACTGCATGGAGGACCTATCATGCATGTAGTTGGGAGCCCAAGTGACTAAAAAGGCATTCCCGATAAGGGTTTGGGCACCTAGAGTGGTTGTCTATCTCCTGGGGGTCTTGTAGCTCCCGAGAAGGTCAATAAAGTTTATGATTGTCGATTCCACTTCCTTAAATACACTTAGTATTTTGATTCATGTCATAGTATCCCTCATCTCATGTTTACCTTGGAAAGACAGTTAAACTGGGTAAATGTGGAAGGAGTGCATTACAGGCAAGTTCACTTCCAAGTTTTGGAAGGAGTTTTTTGTAGGCTAAGGGACAGAGTTAGCCTTCAGCACAGATTACCATCCGCGGACATATGGACATACAAAGAGAGTTAATAGGATTCTTGAGAATATCTTGAGGATGTACATCATGCATCAATAGAGGAAGTTGGAGGAGTATCTTCCACTGGTGGAGTTTTCTTATAATAATGGGTATTAGGAATCCTTTAGGATGAGTCCATTTGAGGCTCTTTACGAGCGGAGTTGTAATACTCCTATCAGCTAGAGTGATACAGTGAACAGGGTGTCGATTGGACCTGATATGTTGGCTAAAATGGAGTAATAAATGTAGGTTATTAAGAGGAAATAAAAGGTAGTATAGGATAGGCAGAAGAGTTATGCAAATCAACATAGAGAATTCAAGGAGTTTCAAATTAGGGAGCATGTGCATTTGTGCATCAAGCCTAAGAGAATCTCCTTGAGGATTGGGTTATGTGTCAAGATGGCACCTCAGTATTGCGGGACTTTTGAGATCCTTGAAATAATTGGAATAGAGGCTTACATACTTACACTACCACCAAAAATGAAAGTCCATGATGATTTCCATGTTTCATTTCTTAAGATATATGTGCAGGAAGCCAATCATATGATTTATTGATTTGTATTGTAGGTGGAACCAGAGGGAGAGTTCCAGCCATAACCTCAGTGCATTTTTTAGCAGAAACAACTCATGCTCCAGAACCGATCAATAGAGCAGGTTAAAGTGCAATGGAAGCACTTTGGGCCCGATGAAGCTACATGGGGGGGTGTTTGGTTAGATGCAGGGCTTGTATACTTCCTTATTTTCTAGTTGGGTAGATTTTTTTGGTACATGTGTTTTTGTTTATATTTATATATGCATATGTGTATTGTAATTACCGCAATGAGTTGTGATATAAAGATCCAATAAGAAGTATGGTGGTATCATTTGTAAATACCACATCGTTTTGTGTTATAAAGCTCCAATAAGAAGTATTTCGATCATGTTTTTAGTGGTTAGTATGTTGTAAATGTTGATCGATTTGTGTTATAAAGCTCCATGGGCAACATTTTTTTCTTGTTATAAGCATCATAGAATATCGATGACGGTGTTCCTCCAAGTGGGAAGGGTTTGTAACAGCCCCTGGTTGATTTTCCATGTAAATAAAATAATACCAAGGTCATGGAACACATGTTCCAAGTTGAATGGTAGGAAAAGGATTATAGTGGCCATCACTTGTGGTTTATTAAAGGCTATAAAAATTGGAAAAGACATTGGAAATGGAAAAGAGGAAATAAATAACATTTAATTAAGAAAATAGGAGAAAAGGAAGGTGAAGAGACACAAATATGCATGGAAGGGAAATTACAAAGAAAATGAAGGAAAATAAAAGAAAATATAAAAGGGAAAGGAAGAGACTATACATCAATGATAAGAAGGCATCAAAGAAACAGTTCACAACTTTTGATTAGTTTTGGATTTTTGACAGTTTTGAGTTCAACTCTAGTTCATTCTCTCTAGCACACTTAGAGCATTCTTGGAGCATTCTATAATTCACTTGGATTTGGAGAAATTAAGTAAAGGACAAGCAAGGAATTATTGAGAAGCATAAAATAAGGTTAGATCAACAACTACAACTAGGATAAATTGCAGATATTGGGTTGCATGTGATTTCCTTGTTGTTTTTAGATGCATGAAATTAATTATTGTCATTGGCATGGATATTTCCCTGGATTAACGGTGATTTCAACATTTCCTTTCCATTTTATGGATAGCCATGACGTGGTGGTTTCCACATTTGGATTTTTCGATTGGTTCTTAGGTTTCCCATGACTATGGGTTGGGATAGAATCTGGTTTGGCCTCTAGAAGCCCTGGTGGTTCTATTTTGGTTTAACTCATATGATCCCACATTCATGCTTGGAATATGGAACGGGTGTGATTGGTTGAAAGAGAGATTTGGTTTAGCCCAATTTATGGTAGGGTGGTACGTGGAAGCCCTTGACTTGGTTGGAATTTACATATGTTAATATGACTTATCTTTCCTATTGTGATTAATGAGAACATGTACTGGTTATTATGTGAGTTTATGGTTGATTTTTCATGGTTTATATTTTGGTTATATGTTGGTTATATACATGGTCCTATGATGTGCTCTAGTTATGACTCTTATTCATTATTTGATAAGTTATTGAATGGTTTATGATTGCACAAGCTAAAAAGTGTGGTTGCAACTATCTTAAGAGGGAATACAACCTTCTTGGTAATTCTTATATTAAGATCATATATGCATTCATGACTTGTATTTTATATGTTTATCATATGTTCGACGAAATGTCTACTATGTGTTAGTAATGTCTAGGTCAATATCTTGCTCAAGCATTGTTTATTAAAAATTTGTTTCATCTTAGTTATGATTATGGAAATTTACAAGCAGTTCTGGGTAGTGGTCTAGAGGCTAGCCTAAAAAAGTGGCACAAATCTCACAACTGCTGACACAAAATAGAGGATGTTTTGCCATAACTGCATGGAGACAGGCTTATGGGTGCGTTTATAGCCTCATAAATGTATTCATAGTTTTTCAAGGGTGTGGTTTTGGAGTTAATCTAGTGAAAAAATAGTTCTAGCTCAAGGATTGACCACCTGGGGTGGTTGTCAAGCTCCTGAATGGTTTGTAGTCTCTAAGGGATGGTTGTTTGCTTCTCATTATTCAGACCCATTTTTATAGCATCATTTATCACCTTTATAGACTTGATGATCTATGTATTGGCCTTGGGTAGCCCTTTCCATTCAGACTTGGTCATCTTCTTAAAAAACATTGTTTTGAATTCTATACGCAACTCTGCCCTGTCTAAAACGCGTGCAGATGCGGGTCCAATCATATTTTACCCACGTATACAATTTAAAATATTAAAAAATATATAACTCCCTATATTTTGGGCGGGGTTTATGGGTTACACCAGAATCCCAACTACATGAGCTCGTGGCCAAACTATTTCTCAACTGAAAAAACTATTTTGAGGAAGTATAAGTACACCTCATTGGGAAGGCCTAAGGGAGGAGAGAGAAAGGCATTGATACTATAGTGAGTTATAGCCCAGATCAATGTCTGAGTATCCTTGTGCCTCCTACACTTCCCAGGTTCAGGAAACGCTTGTTTCCTTCTTTGAGATGTTCACCTCCTTTAAGTGACATTCTTGTGCACCTTTTATGAAAAAATATTGTTGAGGCTTGGGATGTGTTATCACTCAGGTTTTCCTAGAAGTTGTGTAAGAGGAAAGTATACCCGAGGTAACCACAAACCAACCTTCAGATGCAGAATCTAGCCAATCTGCATCTAGAGAGGGCTCTCTCTTTATAATTTATCTTTGTTCTTAGAAGGTTTTAGGCTAGTTATAGATCCAAGAGTTTTTTTTTGAAAAATGGTGGAATCCACAAACTAAGGGCAAGGTTGAAAGTTTTCAGTCCATTGGGCTATGGAGTCTAAGGATGGCTTTACTGGATTTCTATTCTACACACAAGATGGCTTTACAGGGCAAGGTAGCTAGACAGAGAACAATCCTTAAAATTTAAAGTGGATGGGATGGTTTTGAAGGGATGAAAGGCAGCTAAGAATCTTTCACCATGTTCAAAATAAAGGAATGAGATGACTACAAACAAAGAGCAATGAAGAATTCTTTATTATAGTAATCAACAATGTTTAAATTAGCAAAGCAAGAGCATTTAAGAATTCATGCTTATAACCAATTTAGAGGAAAACATTAAGAACAATCACATATGAAATCAGAGTACAATTAAGTAAATTCTGATTTAATCCTTTATGTAGATTATTCAGAAATGGACATAATGATATTATAAACTGATATAAAACTTAAGACAAAGGGTAGAAAGACTTATTGAACTGCAGTCCAACACATGAATCCTGCAAAAAGTCCTGAGCTTCAAATCGTCATCCAATAAGCCACAAATAAACTTCTCCAAAATGATTTTATTCCGAAAATCTCAATGTTACAACAAAGTAATAGAATCCACCCTCAAAACTCTCTTTGAGGGTTTATTTATACACAAAATAATTGAAAATATCTCACACTATCCTAGCCCATAATTTGGGGTGACTAGGGAGTAATTTACAAGTAAACAGGAGACAAATGGTCTCGTAGATAGCATAATAAGTAACTGTTGATGAGCTGTTTCCTTTCTTTATGGATGTGCTGGAGGTAAGTGCTGAAAAAAGGCTCGTTGCTGTCTTTTGAAGTAACTTCTTGGCTTGCTTGATACTTTTTGTTTTTTACGGATACTCTTTAACCTGTGTAACTGATACTCTTTCATCTGTACTCATTTTTATCCTTTATCTGATAGTAAAGATAAAATTCTCATCTTGAAAATAACTTTTACAGAATTTCCAATAAGTCTCTCCACCATGAATCGTCTGGTATCACAGTCCTTTTGAGTTTTCTCAATGTTTCATCTGCTTTTGTGAGTTTGTAAAAGGTGGGCTCATTAGGAAATAGATACTTTATTTCATGTTCCAAATGAAATAAATTCCTCACTCTATCATAGATATTTCTCCCTGTTGGTAATGTTGACTCTGGTAAACTAGTAGAACAAGCAGCTGTATTTTGAGCATGAGTATTTAATTTCCTTACATAGGTTTCTAAGTCCATTATTTGATCTTCTGAGAGCATAGGACTTGGTAACCCATTGTCCAACAAAGCTTGAAATTTCTCTCTGAAAATATTGATATCAATCAAAATATCTGAGCACTTCCTTTCTAAATTCTGCATGAAAGTTCTTTTGATGAAAACTCTCTTTATTTCCAAAACTGTGCCGGTCCTGTCCTCAATCCCTAAAACTGCAAGCTGTTGCTTTGTCTGGGTGTTCAAAAATTGAATAAGCTGATTGGCCTGCTCAGGCCTGCCTCTTAATTCATTTCTGGTTCTGTTTATTTCTTCTTGGGCTATTTTAACCAAATCATTTTGCTCAAAAATAGCTTGAATAGAGGGCCAAATGCCCTTTATTAACTCAATGATATTACCCCAAAGAATGTCATTTATTTCCTTTAAAGGCTTTTCCAATGAAAGATCTTTTTTCAAAGCCTGAACCAAATTTTCTAATATTTTTATTTCCCTAGTGTTATCAGCAACTGTCTTTTTAGATGTATCATATTTCTCCTCCAATTTTACTAATTGCAATTTCGTGGTTTGAAGTTCTGTGACCCTTAGTTGTAGACTTTCCATTTGTTTTATTAATTCATCAGAACTCAAACCAGAAGTGTTTACCTGGGATGGCTGTGTTTGCTGACCTGTTGTTGTATTACCTGTGGTTGATGTCTGCCTGATAGTTTCTTGTTCCTGCAAAGCTTGTTCCAATTCCTTCTCCGTTTCACTTAGTCGCTTAGTCATATTTAGGAGCAACTCCATTATTTCTTCCTGTGAATTCCCCTTTAGAACTTCTTGGGTCTGAGGGTGCCTTGAGGCTGGCAATTTTAGCTGCTTTCTCAGTGCGGCTATGTCATCATCTTTCTTCTTTATTAATGCTTCAATGCTTTTAATATCTTTGGGGTTGTGCCCCAAACCAATGATTATGTCTTCTAAAGAATTTATTCTGTTATCTTTGGCCTGTGAAGAGGCCTTCTCAATTTGCAATTGTGCAGTTGTGTTATTCAAAGAATCCTACAACGTTATAGCTGCCATGGCCTTATTGGTAAGAGTGGAATAGACCATTTCCCCAGTTTGTCTGTGTAGCTCTATCTGGTCCAGAGGATGAATATCCTTTGCCAGAACCTCAAAATTTGTCCTGATGTAGTCAGCTGCAGTAATGGGTTTTGGCACTTTTGACTTGAAGTGGCTCATTATCATTTTGCCTTGTGACATGTCAAATGCTGACATTAGCCTTTCTTGATTATGGCGAGCCATCTTCATATATTGATCATATACCTTCATTCTTAATGGATCATTCTTTGCTTTAATATTAATGAAGGTTCTTTTAATATCCCCTGTATCTGTTTTTGGTGGTCTGAAAGAGGATACCTCAGTACTTAATTGCTTTTGTAAAGCTTTCCCTTTCTGTCCTGTGTTTGTTTCACTAACTGTGCCAGTTAGTTGACTGTCTTCCCTCCCATCATCAAACACTTCATCTATGATTTCCACTTCTGGAAGTGGATATGATTTATGTTTTTTAGCTTGATGTGTTCCTGAAGGCTCTTTAGGAGGTGTGGTATCTGGAACTTGCCTTTTCTTACCTATTTCCACATTTGATGGAGTTTGTAACTCTGGAACTTGTGGATGATTTACCTGAGTAGGAGAAACTTGTGATTGTTCAGGTGCTTTGGAAGTTTGTGGTTTCTCTGCCATGACCAAAGTTTCAATGACCTGGATTTCAGGTTCCTTTCCTTTGCCCTTTGGTTCTGCTGCAACTGATGAACTGCTTTCCTGTAATGTTTGCTGTAGAGTTGCTGCTGAAGAAGTGCCAATGTAAGGTACCTGCACTTGACCATAAGATTCTAGGTCATATTTCTTTTGAAGATCTTTCATAACTTTATTCATTTTTTCTTCTGCACTTTCTTCTTCAACAAGTGTTTTTTCCACCCATTCATCTTGGTTAGCATATTGCTCTATATCAGGAATCTTGTGGTGGATATAAGGGGAAGATTTGTTCTTTAATCTTTTTTCACAGATGAAACCAAATGGGTCATAAGGAACCCAACGAAAACTTCTTTGAAATTTGCAATGGTTTTGTAATATATCCTCTGCTTCTCGCTCAGCCTCCCTAGAGTTGCAGATGTAGGGACCTAATTGAATTTTAATCCGGAGTTGAGCTTTCTTTTTCACACTACAAAAATGGATCACATCTGAATTGTTCATTTGCCTGAAATATTCCAAGGCAAACAGTCTCATGGGTACATACTTTGGTAACTTGAATGGATGTAATTCACATCCATAGATTCTGATGACTGTATGGTTTTGATACAAATACCAATCCCCAACTTTATAGGTCCTTGAAAGTTGCAAGGTCTTCTTTATTTCATTACTGAGTCTTGGGGGAGGAATCCCTGTCAACAATGTAGTTGCAGGATATACAAACTGATCAATGAACTCAGTGTAGGAATAGGGAGAATCAGAGGAAGAATGAATTATGGGGGACCAAAATATGACTGACCTGGGGTTTCCCTTGGCATCAAGCTTTTGAACAGGGAAAGGGAAATTTTCTGACTGATAGTAGATAATGAGATGATAGATGACTGAGGAATATTTAAAAACTTTTTCATCATCTAGCCTCATGAACTGATCATGGATTTTGTTAGTGTCCCGTGATTTGGCCGATTGGCGAGCCAAATGACGATGTAACATCAAACCAAGTTTTGGAGCCCAAGGACCTAGCCTTCCTAGACTCAGAGAGGGCTCTCTCTATATGTGTAGAAGATGTCGGTGTGTTTTCTTATGGTATTCTGATATTAGGCTAGTTATGAAGTGAGTTTTTGATTTTTTGGTTTTTAAGTTCGTGAGGGATAAAACTGATCAAAGATATAAACTGGATAACAAGATGTAGATAAATTGGGCTATGGGGTCAAACAGGTCAAGGAAGCTATGAGATAATGATGCAAGGCTGCTGTAGGGCCGATTTGATTCACGGTAGAAGGGATCTTTAGGCAAAATGGAGTAAATGGACATCAAGCTTGTGAAAGACGATGGATTTCAAGTGTAACTAGTTGATAGCAGACATAAACATGTTATAGCAAGCCATTAATCATGCTAGATGTAACTATGAGCTAATTAATACATAGAAATCAAACATTCTAGCCATGCATAGAAGTATAAGACCTTCTAACTTCGGGAAATGGCTATCAGACTTTGGGTAAAACACATAAGACAGACTAACAACTCATAAAACTATGCCGGAATGCCTAAACACAGTCTTTAAGTTATTGGGCACTTGGACAAACAAGCTTTCATAGTTTTAGGCAAAGGGCTAGATCGGGACTAGGCCTCCTTGGTTCAACAAGATGATCAACTAATCAGTCAAAGAGAAAGTTTTATGGACAGAACTATGGACATCTTATAGGTAGGCAGGGCACACCATACATCCTACTCAACATGCATAGAACTTGTAAATAAAACTAGCAAACAGTATCCTTAATTTACTAAAGAGCGGTTAAGAATTCTTTAGCATAACTAAGGAAGAAGAAAACATCAAGCTATGAAGATTCAGGAATTTTGAGGTGCCTCCATGGGCATATCTCAAAATCAATCTCTACTGATCTATAGCAGCAAGAAGCATGTATCATGAATGAAAACTAGAAGACAAAAACAAAGCAAGAAACACTATACCATTCTACCATGTCATGGAATCCATCATCAATCCTTCATCATTCATCAAAAGCATCCAAGAGGCAGTCTAAAAATCATAACACAAATATGTTCTTCAAAGCTCATATGACCAATATATTGATTCTTCTCTCAAGTTCAGCCTTCTATTACAATGAATCCTCTTGGAATATATGGGCCAAAGAGGAGGAAAACCAACCAAGGCAACTAGCTAGCCATTGGTTCAAAATAAATATCTAAACTTGTCCTTGAGGCTTTGCAAAGCCCAAGGCACAAAATATCTAATAAATATCTAAACTTGTCTTTGAGGCTTTGCAAAGCCTAAGGCACAAAATATCTCATAAAATATCTAAAAAATGCTAAAAAAGGAAAAATAATTGACTTTGCATCATTTTCCATGTGAAAAAATAGTTAACGCACATTTGGAAAAAGCAATTTTTGAAGGTTCAAAAATTACAAAAATACTCAAAATTTATATCAGCAAAAGGTCCCCTAACTTTCCGGAAACATTTAGCAGCCTTCCCGATATCGAAACGGGGATCATGATAGCTCGTTGGAAAGCTATGAGTGTCTGCTTTCCAGAACAAGTGAAATTTTCCAAATCTGATGCCCAGAAGTTCTCCAAAAATAGGACTATCTGTAAAAAACCATAAAATAAACCTTGCTGATAGACGAGGCAGCATGTTGAAAAAGTGAGTGTTTTTTGTATCTTTGGGGGACCAAAACAACTTCAAATGCTCCGAAATTTTTTGAGTATATGCTCCTGAATTTAATACATCCAATGGTACCACTCTCAAGAGTCGAGGATGCTCCAAACTGAAATGGCGGCGCCCATGATTTTATGCAATTAGGCCCAAAAATGTCGAAAAACAAAAACATGTCAAAATTTGCTCAATTTTGGTGAGCAAGTCCTCAAGGATTTTTAGAAACATGTCTAGAAGCTCGGGCAAAAATTCCAAGTCCTGATGTTTCTTTCTTCACTTTCGGTGTCGGGCGCCCTTTTTGGGCAGTTTTGAGCTTTTCTTGGTTTTCCTCCTTTGTTGCTTGGCATTCTAGCTTTGGTGAAGAAGTCATGGTCCCTTGCCCTCTGCTTGTAGATGAAGGAGGTGCTTTCAAAACCCTCTTCTTATAGATGAAGGAGGTTTCTTTGGTCTTCAAACCCTCTGCTTATAGATGAAGGAGGTTTCTTTGGTCTTCAAACCCTCTGCTTATAGATGAAGGAGGTTTCTTTTGTCTTCAAACCCTCTACTTATAAATGAAGGAGGTTCTTAGTCATGTCATATAAATAGCCTCTTGACAGTGTTGTTTTTCTTTCACTATTCTTTCAGGCTTCGAATGTGGTCGCAAGAGCTTGATGAAAAACTCTTTGCACTGTAGTTGCATCCCAGACTCAAGATCACATTGAGAAGCAGTTGTCTTCTCATGTGGCGCCAAAAATTGTCTTCTAAGATGCTGGTATGTTTCCTGTCCTTGAAAGATCCATCAAACACTGTAAAACACCTAAAATCAGCTTGAGATTATGGTCTATGTATTTCTGAGACTTAAGGTGTATCAGTGGCACGACTTTGGGCTGTGACCAACTTTATTAGCAGAGTGGGAGGTTTGTTATGATTGGTCTATAGCAGATGGAGCTTTTTTGGCTCTTGGATAGTTTGCAAAGGGTGAAATGTCTTAAAGCGCCACTTCCTAACTTAGGGGAGGTTGTTTGAACAGATTTGGATTGTTTCTTTAGAACTGATGGTCAAACTAGCATGGTTGAGGTTAAGTAGGATTTGATAATGAGGTTTCATCTCGACATGGGCGGACTGAAAAGGTAGGAAGGTAAAAATTTATGGGGGTTTTCTAGATGAAAAATTGAAATATGGAGATCAGCTTCTAGAAAACTCAGCTAGAATTTAGTCATCAACAACAGGTGAAAAATACTGATGGCTAACAGATTTTATTGGCTATGAAAGAGGCAAAGTCATATTTAACTTCAGGAGGTTGCCCAGGAGTAAAGATAGATAGTAAAACCAGTGTTATTTCATCCACATATTCACTGGTATTGAATCCCAAGACAAAAGATATCGTATTTATGATGAGCCTTCCCAATTTATTGAAATAATAAAAACCATAGGGAGGAGACCCCTTAGGTTGATGCTCAGGCAACATGAAAATCTGGCACATGGATTTTAGCTTTTCTGGAGTTAATTGCCTAGTCTTCTCAATCAATTCTTCCATGGACAACGGTGCTAGTTCTTGGTCTGGTTCAAAGTGTAGCATTGCATTAATAGCCTGGGGAGTAACGGGAAACAGAACACTCTGATCAGGAGCTATTACAGCCCTTTGAGTGGGATCATAGTTTGAATGGCAATAGTGGATGATTTCTGGGAAAAAAATGACTGAAGGGATAAGATACCTTGGGAGATTGGATTCCCACAACCCAATGAGATCTTGCCCCTTTGAGTATTCGTCTCTGCAGCGACAATAACTCAAAAGGGGAATTTCATCAAAATGCAAGTCTTTAATTTGGAAATCTTTATCTACCAAAGGTAAATATTCCAACTCACGGTGAGGGGCATTCAGTGGAGTTATATTCAAAGCTGTCGGGGCCTCCATTTTGGTTCTTGTGGATTCAAAACGGAGGTTTCTGGTTTTCTTCACAGGCCGGGCGTGATTTCTAAAATGAAGGAAATTAACACAAATGCAGTTTCAGGGAGCAATTGAACAGTTTTAAAACCTCTGGGGAAGATCTCAGTGATGAGTTGTAATCACTAATTTAGCGAAAAACAAAGAAAACAGAGTTTTTCTTGCAGGTTGGGGCGGAGTAGGATAAATACCTTTTTTTGGAAGAAAACTAGTTCTTAACAGGTAACAGGCGGTAGCAGAAAGACGCTTGAACGCAGGTCTGGCGGATTTATGGAGCGAATTTGAATGGAACAGTGGATTTCAATGAAAATTCGAAAACCGTAGCAGAGAGCACAGTCGCGTTTAATAACGAAAATAACGGAAAAAACATGAAAATTGGCTTTATTTACAAGTTAAAAGGGTTTTTTAGTTTTTCGAGGAGTGACGTCATCAATGTACGGGCTGACGTATGGTGGAGGGGCCGGGCGGTAAGTGGTAAGTCCCCGCATCGCTTATGAGCAAAGGCGGTATTAACCGCGAGGGCAGCGATTCCACAAAGTTATTGACGCGTGGACGGGTGACTAGTCAAATACCACCAATCCCCCGCTCGTTAAAATGCTGACAAGGGATGGGTAGCGGGATTGATAGGAAGCGTTGATCTTTGGAAGAGTAATCGGACGGTTGTAATGACGGGGAATAAGCGGAGGATTAAGGTGTGGGCCCGTCGGGGTTTTAAACACGATTTAACATTATAAAACATCCCGGAGAGCTTTTAATTGGCGGAGAAGGGTGGTTATTAACTAATTCTGATAATTAGTTAATCCCTCAGTGATAAAGGAAATAGGGGTCGCGGTGGGGTTAAAACGTCGAGTGAAATGCCAGGTGGATGAGCCACGTTGGCGCGGGATTTTCCAAAGTTTAGTTTCGAAAAACTTCAGGTTTTATTTATATTTTTGGGTTTAAACATATATATCGTATGTTTAAAGTTTATTTTTCATATATATGTTTTTATTTTATTATATGGTAAATTAACAAATGTAATTAACTTACCATAGGGGCGGGTTTATGGTATAATGATAAATTTAACCAAAGGGTGTATAGTGGGTTTTTATGTTAATGCACGGGGAAATAATTACTTTGGTTAAACTTTATAATAGAGGGGTTTTTGGGGTATTTATAAAAAAGGAGTTATATACTTAGGATAGGGCATTTGACTAGGGATTTAGTAAAAAGAGTTAAACATTAATATGAAAAAGGGACAAGGGAACTCAAAACACTTTGCACATCTAAGAAAGTGATAATTTTTGAAGTAATTTGCAATATCTCATCTTCAACACTTGAACTTAGAATAGTAAGTTATTTTGAGGGATTTTTTATGGAATTTTGCATGATTTTCCTAAGTAAAATAGGATTTTACTTAGGACAATGTTAAAGGTGAATGATTATAATGATGACTTATCTCAAGTAATTAGGTCTTTTTGATCATTAGGCCGAGGGTCCGGTCCCTCCAAAAGTCAAGGAAATGCCTTGAGCCCTTTTGATCTCCAAATACCTTAGTATTTTGGGGGAAATTAGTAAAACTTTTGAGGGGAAAGTGATGAGGGAAGTTAATGAGTTTGACTTTGCTTGCTGTGATTTTCCAGTGTATTTCCTGCTTTAGTATTTGTGATGAAAGTAAAGGATCAAAACATTTAGCAGCATCATTCATCAGATAAAACTTTGCATCACCATCTACCTACCCTATCTACTACTACCATTTTTCTTTATTAGGGTGCATTTAGACTTGCAAACCCTTTTCAACCTTTTCTTTTTACATGATAAATCTATCTAGTTCTACCCTTATTACATCCAAGGGCTCAGATTAAACCGTTGAGCACCTCTTATTAACTCTACCTATCTACTTATCTGCCAAGATTAAACTGTTTGGTCAGATATTTATTCTCTAATCTACAACATGAAATTGAAATATGAGTAAGCCAAGTTTAAACAGTTTGACTTATTCATGAATTGTGGCACGGGTTTGACAAGCTGCACACAATTGCTTTATTGCAAAAAATGAAATAGTAGTGGCATTTGGATTTGCTCACTTTCCTTGGTCTATTTTTGCTTGGGGTTCATTTCTTTCTCTTTTTTGACCATTTTATTCTTTTTACCCTTTGATCTTTCTTTTAGGGTATACCCTCTTTACATTTTTTAACTTTTTTATTTTTTGGTTTTTTCCAAGAATATGGAACACCTTTGCTCAAGAAAAAAGGTTTGAACATATTCCATAATTCAATCAAGACAATCATGAAAGATGAAACCTATTGGTATAGGAGTCTAACACTGGCTCCACTTGGGGATGGCTTTTCCTTGTGGAAAGTCAAGAACAGCAGGTCAGATGCCTCAAAATGTCTTCAAACTGAAAGTATGAAATCTTCCTTCTTCTGGTAGCTTTATTGTACATATGATAGTGAAACTTTTGAAGCTTAGGGCCTTCACTTCGGGCTTCAACTTCAAGAAGTCACCATCCAATCCAAACTGCATTAAAAAAAAGATATATTATGTACAAGTTAGAAAAATCAAAACATTCTAGTAAATGGGATCAAAATAATGCTTGAGCATTCGACCATTGACTGGTCCTTCTTCAACTTCTGAATTTTCCATATCTTTCAAAAAGTATGTATTGTTTTCCTGCAAGGCATGAACAATGTAAGGCCCTTTCCACAAAAAATCAAATTTTCCATGTTTCCCTTTTTCTTCTCTTCTAGAATCCCATCTTAGGACTTTATCACCTAGTTGAAAATCTTCTGCTTTAGTCCTTTTATCAAACATTTTCTTTAGATTTTCCTGCAAGACTTGTGATCTTTGGTATACCTCTTCCCTGGTTTGTTGCAGGTGGATTGTTTGATTAATTCTTCTTTGAATGTCATTTGGCTCCACTTGAGCCTCCTGAAGTAATTTCATAACAAGAATTCCTAAAGATGATGGGAATCTTGCTTCAAGGCCATAAACTAACTCATATGGACTAGTCCCAATTGATTTCTTAGTTGTAAGTCTGTCTGCCCACAGTGCATTGGTCAGTTTCTTGTGCCAATTCTTTTTGTTTTCTTCCAATAACTTTTTGATGATATTGATAAGACTTTTATTGGAGGATTCTGCTAGTCCATTACCCTGAGGATAATAAGCTGTTGAATGGCCTAAATTAATATGATATTTACTACAGAAACTAATCATTTTCTTTGACTTAAATGCAGCAACATTATCTGTTATAATCTTTTCTGGACAACCAAATCTTGAAAGTATGTTGGTTTCTAAAAACCCTATGATTATAGAATCATTGGCCTGTCTACATGGGATGGCTTCAATCCATTTAGTGAAGTAGTCTGTGGCAGTTAAAATCCATCTGTGTTGCCCTGAAGAAGGGGGATGAATTTCTCCAATAAAATCTAACCCCCATTGTTGAAAAGGTCTTTCTGTGGAAATTGGTTTTAAAGGCAAAGGTAACAACTTTCTTTTACCCTCAAATATCTGACACTTGTGACAAGTTGTTACAAATTTATTAACATCAGAAAATAAAGTTGGCCAGTAAAAGCCAGCCCTTAAGATTTTGTCTGCAGTTGATTTCCAGTAGAGGTGTCCTCCACAATCCCCTGCATGAAATTCATTAAGCACTTTATCAGTGTCATCTTTTAATAGACAATTCAACAAGATTCCTTCATGATTTTTCCAAAATAGAGTGCTATCTAGAATACAATATTTCAAAGATGTCATTTTTAAAAATCTTCTTTTCGTTCTGGACAACCCTGGAGGAGCTTGCAGGTTTAATAAAACATGAATTATATCAGTGTACCAGGGTGAATCTAAGAAAGCTTGACTGATCTGTGGAGTCGCCATCTCCTGATTGTCATCCGGTTCATTAATGTCTAAGGCTTGGTAATTAGTTTCAGTCATGAGTTGTGCCAAACCTTGACCTTTTATGAGTTTTGTTGGTTTAATCTCAATATCATATTCTAAAATGGTAGCTATCCACTTACCTCGTTTACCTTCAATGCCATCTTGAGTCAAAATATCTTTAACTACAGCATTTGGCACATAAGCTATCACATGAGAATATAATATGTAAACTCTGAAATCTTTAATTGCTTTTACCAATGCAAAAGCCTGTTTTTCCATAATATTGTATTTTAAAGATGCATCCCTACGTGCTTTACTAAAAAATGCTATGGGCTTTTCACACCCTTGATCATCTTTCTGAAGTAAAACAGCTGCGATAGTATGTTCAGAAGCAAATGAAAAAATAATAAAATCTCTGTCAAATTTAGGACTGGTCAGAACTGGTGTTCTTGTTAAAGCCATTTTAATTTCTTCGAATGACTGTTTGGCTTCTACAGTCCAGTCAATGCTTGAATCTTTCCTCAACATGTTAGTTAGTAATCTAAGTAACTCTGCTAAACTAGAAATAAATCTTCTCAAGAAATTAATCTTTCCTATGAATGCTTGCAACTCTTTTATGTTTCTAGGATGGGGTATCTGTAAAATTGCTTGAATTCTTTCTGGATCAATCCTAATGCCATCTTTAGAAATAATATGACCTAAAAGCTTTCCTTCTTCTAAACCAAACAATGACTTTTTAGGGTTTAAAGAAATCCCATATTTTCTGCACTTTATAAATACTTGCCTTAAATGATCTAAATGTTCTTGATCTGTTTTAGAAAAAACAGTCAAATCATCTAGGTAAATAACCAGAAAATCATGTATCTCTTTAACAAAAGCAATGTCCATTGCTCTTTGAAATGTAGCTCCTGCGTTCTTAAGTCCAAATGGCATTTTGACATATTTAAACGTACCCCATGGTGTAGTGAATGCTGTTTTATCCTGATCATCAGGATGAACTAGAATCTGGTTGTACCCTGAAAATCCATTCAGTAGTGATATTCTCGAAGATCCTACTACCCTTTGCAGAATGTGGTCCATTTTCGGTAGAGGATAGTTGTCTTTTAAAGAAACTTTATTCAAATTTCTTAAGTCGACACACAGTCTAATTTCTCCTGTCTTCTTCCTTGTTGGTACCAGGTTAGAAACCCATTCTGAGAACCTGATAGGAGCTATAATCCCTGCCTCAAACATTCTTTTGATTTCCTTTTCAATTGAAGGCAATAAAACAGAATTTATTCTTCTAAGCTTTTGTTTAAAAGGTTTCTGATCTGGTTTCAAAGGTATAGTGTGTTGAATAATGGATGTATCATAAGATTTGAGATCTTCATAACTCCAGGCGAAAACATCCTGGAATTCTTTCAATAGTTCAACATATTTAACCTTTTTATCTTTTGGAAGAGATTTGGACAACTTAACCATTTTGGGATTTTCTGGGGTTCCTAAGTTGCATTCTTCCATATCAGCCTTAACAGGTTCCATTTTAGGTCTGAATGGAATATCATTTGAGTCAAACAGATCTTCCAAAGGAGTTAATCCTTTGGGCAAATGATTATCTTTTAAATTGATGATTTTTGTCTCATCCTCTATGATCTCATCAGATCCTATATGTTTCAAGTCCTGTATATCTTTTTCTGTGAATGTGGTTGGGTGCAGCATATGAATTGCATTTTCTATTGAAATATCTATTTTTTGTTCTTTTTCTTGATCGAATTCATCAATAGTTATGTCTTCATCTATATTACAGTTAGAAAACTCATTCTGAAGTGTCAAAAAATTATTGATTTGATTGTTATTCACAAATACTTTCCAATTCAAAAGATTGTCTGGTATTGCAGGCCTGTGTCTAATCTCAGCTGAAAACTGATGATTAGGATCAAATGGTAACTTACATGTACTAGCAAACATTGCAAGGCTGTGGGCATGCAAATTTTGTTTCCTGGGGATCTTGGCAAGTTGAGCTTGTAGAAATGTGTTGAGAATTTCCACAACTGTTTCTCTGTATTGTTTCAGTCTCATGTCTTTTGTTGAACATTCTCCTTTAATCTGTTGAATAATTAGCTCGGAGTCTCCTATGATTGATACCCTAATAGCTCCTAACTTCTTGGCATGTTTAAGCCCTAACAAAAGAGCTTCGTACTCTGCCATGTTGTTAGTGCATTTGAAATTCAACCTATAAGCATGACCCTCAGCATGATTGTTTTCCACATTATGTAACCAAATCCCAGCTCCTGCTCCTAATTTGTTTACCGAGCCATCAAATTCTAGATGCCACAGAATTTCATGTTCATAATCTTCATCAATTGTTTTAAAATGTTTCTTGACAGGAGCTAGTTGTTTGGTTTTTTCTGATATTTCTTGCTCATCTGGTGTTTCGTTGTTTTCAGAAATCTCTTCAATTTTAACAGTAGTTTTGTTTGTGGTTTCCTTTTCAGGTTCTTCTAGCTCAGTTGGAAGGTCCATTTCAGCATTGTAAAGGATAAAAGAATCCATATCAGAGTGGACTGAATAGACAGGGAAGTTTTCAGGCTTCTCATGGCTACTCACCAAGTACTTCATCAAGGTTTCTCTATATAATCTTTTAGGTTGACCAAATACTGAAATGGTGGCATATGACATGTCGAGTTGAATAGATCCTCCAAGTTTGGCACCCCAGGATCTAGACAATAACATACCATATTTAGGAGGGATATCAGCCACTACTATATCCATCAAAACAGATTTAGCAGGGTACTGTACCAAAGTAACACACAAATCTTTAATCAAACCTAAACATTTTACCTGACTAGAATCAAAAGAAAACAAATCTTTGTACGGTCTGGTAATATCTAGATTTAATCTTTCCATTACTGCTTTTGGCATCAAATTGTGAGATGCTCCAGAATCAAGCATTGCATTATGGAGTATCTTGTCATGAATATTCAGGCTTACATAAAATGGAGGAGTTCCTCCACTTTCTGGTTTGCCATTAACCTCAGGGCCAAAAAGAAGTTTGGGTTGATCATCAAGAATGTTTACTGAATCATCCAATCCAGTAATGTTAATGTTTAGGGACTTGGTAATCTGAATTCTATAGACATCATGTTTAGCCAATTCTGATAAAGGAACAACTATCTTTAGTTTGCCTATTTCAGCCTCTAAATTGAAAGGTTTTTCTGTTTGAGTTTTAGTGTTTTGCACAGTTGGGTTTTCTCTATTTTTTGGGTCTTCAATGTTTTTCTCTTTTTCATGAATGAAATTTTGTTTTGAAGGGGTATCTGAACTAACTTCTACTGTTTCTTCTACATTTCCTATAGGAGGAGAAGCATTAGATTGTTGTTTATTGTTTGGTTGGTTGTCAGAGACATCTTCAATTATTGGATTTGAAGAATTGGGAGTTATCCTAGACAGAATTTGTACTTGGGGAATGTTTTGTACAGGGGGAATGTTACCTTTACCTTTGACATTTTGTTTTGCATTTTTCTGTTTACTATTCTCTGGCACATCAATCCGTCTACTTCTCAAATTATACTGTTTATGGACCTCATAAATTGTTGTGTCATAGCCTTCCTTAAAATCAAAAGTCTCACCTAAATGAGTTTGGAATGTTTCAAGGATATGATTCTCTTGATCATCCTGGGATAGGAAGACTTCTGGTTCATTTTTGTCATCAGTTACATTGTTTATTTCTACATCTTCTGTAGGTTCTTCAGAAGTTGAACCTTCAACAAAGTTTTCTTGGAAAGGTGGCCTAATGTTCTGGTCAGGAACATTCTTTCCACTATTTTGATTCAGATTCCTCCTAAAGTTTGGGTTTCTTGCAAAATTCTGATTATCACTGGAAGACTTTCTTTCAATGGTCTCCACTCTGTCACCTAATCTTTCCATACCTTTAATGATTGCATCCAGCTTCTTTTCAAAAGCTAAAGGTTCTTCATTCATAGGCATTCTTCTTTCTGCTCTTGCTCTGGCTCGTTTTTCTATCAGATTTGCTTCTACACTTACCACTATGCTCTGCATTTCCTCTAATGTTTGGGGAGCTCTTTCCCTGAGGGAATAAGCTATATCAGAGTCAAAACCATCTGGAAATTTAACCAATACAGAGTCAGGTGGGGGTCTTAGGTTTTGAGGAACTGCATTATATGCTTCATTGAATCTAATGATGTAATCTTGTACTGTTTCATTAGGTCTTCTTCTTAATTTTTCGAATTCTGACAGGATCTGAAGAGGGTCTTTCTTCTTCTCCCATCTGTTCAAAAATGCCCTATATAAAGCTGGTAAATCAGCAATACTATTTGGAGCAAGGGCCCTAAACCATGTCCTAACTTCTCCAGTAAGACTCTGAACGAAAATTCTCATTCGGACATTATCAGTATCAATCTCATAGAACTCAAAGTAATCAGTCATCCTTTTGGTGTTTTGTTGTGCTGTGTAAGTACCTGATCCATCAAAAGGTGTGATCTTACTCTGGTAATCTTGGGGCAAAGCAGGAGGGTTGGCTGGTAGCTGTAAAGGGGCATATCGATTGGCCATTGGAAGATAAAGTGGGGTAATAGGAGTTGATGGTCTGGCAGGAGGAGATGGAGGAGTAGAAGGGGTGACAGGTGTTTGAAAAGCTTGAGAAAAGGTAACTGAGCTTGGAGATGCTTCAGTAATCACAGAGATGTTTGAACTTTCTTCAAAGGTTTGTTCAGACTGAATAGAGTTATGTAATTCTCTGTCAATATGATGAGAAACAAATCTGTATTGAAAATCTTCAAAGAACAATGGATCTGGCACTAATCTGGATAATTCAGTTTCAGAAAAATTCACAAATAAAAATGTTTCAAATCGTGCATCAAAAGGGATGTCATCAATATATATAATTTTCACAGGACAGGATACAGATCTAGAAAGTGGTCTAGAACTTCCTGAACTCTCTTGACTTCCTCTTTCAAAACTTTCTTGACTTCCTTGTCTTCTAAGAATCCTAGGAATCAGATTTGGATTTTCAAATATTGGTGGTGGATTGGGGTCAGGGTTTGACCTAGTATGTCGAATCCTTTCTGAAGCCAGTTTTCTTAGACTATGTGTTTTTGGATTTTTGATTTTAATGGAAAAAATAAATACAACTTCTACAAATTCTTCAAGAAATAATGATGCATGATTAAAATTTTCTCAAAGATCTGTTAAACTAGAGAATCTGATTGAAAATTTTTGAAACTAAGGTTCAGTATATAAGCTAAATCAGAGATAGACTGAAGCAACTTTTATTTACTTTTGCAATTGCAGAGCAAAAGCAATTTCAAAGGCTACCTGGCTGATCTTCAGACTCTGTCTATAGCTTATATTTGAACAATACTAACAAGTAAAAATGATTCAGATCCCCAGTATGGTCGCCACTATGTTATCACTCAGGTTTTCCTAGAAGTTGTGTAAGAGGAAAGTATACCCGAGGTAACCACAAACCAACCTTTTATATGCAGAATCTAGCCAATCTGCATCCAGAGAGGGCTCTCTCTTTATAATTTATCTTTGTTCTTAGAAGGTTTTAGGCTAGTTATAGATCCAAGAATTTGTTTTGAAAAATGGTGGAATCCACAAACTAAGGGCAAGGTTGAAAGTTTTCAGTCCATTGGGCTATGGAGTCAAAGGATGGCTTTACTGGATTTCTATTCTACACACAAGATGGCTTTACAGGGCAAGGTAGCTAGACAGAGAACAATCCTTAAAATTTAAAGTGGATGGGATGGTTTTGAAGGGATGAAAGGCAGCTAAGAATCTTTCACCATGTTCAAAATAAAGGAATGAGATGACTAAAAACAAAGAGCAATGAAGAATTCTTTATTATAGTAATCAACAATGTTTAAATTAGCAAAGCAAGAGCATTTAAGAATTCATGCTTATAACCAATTTAGAGGAAAACATTAAGAACAATCACATCTGAAATCATAGTACAATTAAGTAAATTCCGATTCAATCCTTTATGTAAATTATTCAGAAATGGACATAATGATATTATAAACTGATATAAAACTTAAGACAAAGGGTAGAAAGACTTATTGAACTGCAGTCCAACACATGAATCCTGCAAAAAGTCCTGAGCTTCAAATCGTCATCCAGTAAGCCACGAATAAATTTCTTCAAAATGCTTTTATTCCGAAAATCTCAATGTTATAGCAAAGTAATAGAATCCACCCTCAATACTCTCTTTGAGGGTTCATTTATACACAAAATAATTGAAAATATCTCACACTATCCTAGCCCATAATTTGGGGTGACTAAGGAGTAATTTACAAATAAACAGGAGACAAATGGTCTCGTAGATAGCATAATAAGTAACTGCTGATGTGCTGTTTCCTTTCTTCGTGGATGTGCTGGAGGTAAGTGCTAAAAAGGGCTTGTTGCTGTCTTTTGGAGTAATTTCTTTGCTTGCTTGATACTATTTGTCTTTACGGATACTCTTTAACTTGTGTAACTGATACTCTTTCATCTGTATTCATTTTTACCATTTACCTGATAGTAAAGATAAAATTCTCATCCTGAAAATAACTTTTATAGAATTTCCAATAAGTCTCTCCACCATGAATCGTCTGGTATCACAGTCCTTTTGAGTTTTCTCAAGGTCTCATCTGCTTCTGTGAGTTTGTAAAAGGTGGGCTCATTAGGAAATAGATACTTTATTCCATGTTCCAAATGAAATAAATTCCTCACTCTATCATAGATATTTCTCCCGGTTGGTAACGTTGACTCTGGTAAACTAGTAGAACAAGCAGCTGTATTTTGAGCATGAGTATTTATTTTCTTTACATAGGTTTCTAAGTCCATTATTTGATCCTCTGAGAGCATAGGACTTGGTAACCCATTGTCCAACAAAGCTTGAAATTTCTTTCTGAAAATATTGATATCAATCAAAATATCTGAGCACTTCCTTTCTAAATTCTGCATGAAAGTTCTTTTGATGAAAACTCTCTTTATTTCCAAAACTGTGCCGGTCCTGTCTTCAATCCCTAATACTGCAAGCTGTTGCTTTGTCCGGGTGTTCAAAAATTGAATAAGCTGATTGGCCTGCTCAGGCCTGCCTCTTAATTCATTTCTTGTCCTGTATATTTCTTCTTGGGCTATTTTAACTAAATCATTTTGTTCAAAAATAGCTTGAATAGAGGGCCAAATTCCCTTTATTAACTCAATGATATTACCCCAAAGAATTCCATTTATTTCCTTTAAAGGCTTTTCCAATGAAAGATCTTTTTCCAAAGCCTGAACCAATTTTTCTAATATTTTTATTTCCTTGGTGTTATCAGCAACTGTCTTTTTAGATGTATCATATTTCTCCTCCAATTTTACTAATTGCAATTTCGTGGTTTGAAGTTCTGTGACCCTTAGTTGTAGACTTTCCATTTGTTTTATTAATTCATCAGAACTCAAACCAGAAGTGTTTACCTGGGATGGCTGTGTTTGCTGACCTGTTGTTGTAGTACCTGTGGTTGATGTCTACCTAATAGTTTCCTGTTCCTGCAAAGCTTGTTCCAATTCCTTCTCCGTTTCACTTAGTCGCTTAGTCATATTTAGGAGCAACTCCATTATTTCTTCCTATGAATTCCCCTTTAGAACTTCGTGGGTCTGAGGGTGCCTTGAGGCTGGCAATTTTAGCTGCTTTCTCAGTGCGGCTATGTCATCATCTTTCTTCTTTATTAATGCCTCAATGCTTTTAATATCTTTGGGGTTGTGCCCCAAACCAATGATTATGTCTTCTAAAGACTTTATTCTGTTATCTTTGGCCTGTGAAGAGGCCTTCTCAATTTGCAATTGTGCAGTTGTGTTATTCAAAGAATATTGCAGCGTTATAGCTGCCATGGCCTTATTGGTAAGAGTGGAATAGACCATTTCCCCAGTTTGTCTGTGTAGCTCTATCTGGTCCAGAGGATGAATATCCTTTGCCAGAACCTCAAAATTTGTCCTGATGTAGTCAGCTGCAGTAATGGGTTTTGGCACTTTTGACTTGAAGTGGCTCATTATCATTTTGCCTTGTGACATGTCAAATGCTGACATTAGCCTTTCTTGATTATGGGGAGCCATCTTCATATATTGATCATATACCTTCATTATTAATGGATCATTCTTTGCTTTAATATTAATGAAGGTTCTTTTAATATCCCCTGTATCTATTTTTGGTGGTCTGAAAGAGGATACCTCAATACTTAATTGCTTTTGTAAATCTTTCCCTTTCTGTCCTGTGTTTGTTTCACTAACTGTGCCAGTTAGTTGACTGTCTTCCCTCCCATCATCAAACACTTCATCTATGATTTCCACTTCTGGAAGTGGATCTGATTTATGTTTTTTAGCTTGATGTGTTCCTGAAGGCTCTTTAGGAGGTGTGGTATCTGGAACTTGCCTTTTCTTACCTATTTCCACATTTGATGGAGTTTTTAACTCTGGAACTTGTGGATGATTTACCTGAGTAGGAGAAACCTGTGATTGTTCAGGTGCTTTGGAAGTTTGTGGTTTCTCTGCCATGACCAAAGTTTCAATGACATGGATTTCAGGTTCCTTTCCTTTGCCCTTTGGTTCTGCTGCAACTGATGAACTGCTTTCCTGTAATGTTTGCTGTAGAGTTGCTGCTGAAGAAGTGCCAACGTAGGGTACCTGCACTTGACCATAAGATTCTAGGTCATATTTATTTTGAAGATCTTTCATAACTTTATTCATTTTTTCTTCTGCACTTTCTTCTTCAACAAGTGTTTTTTCCACCCATTCATCTTGGTTAGCATATTGCTCTATATCAGGAATCTTGTGGTGGATATAAGGGGAAGATTTGTTCTTTAATCTTTTTTCACAGATGAAACCAAATGGGTCATAAGGAACCCAACGAAAACTTCTTTGAAATTTGCAGCTGTTTTGTAATATATCCTCTGCTTCTCGCTCAGCCTCTCTAGAATTGCAGATGTAGGGACCTAATTGGCTTTTAATCCGGAGTTGAGCTTTCTTTTTCACACTACAAAAATGGATCACATCTGAATTGTTCATTTGCCTGAAATATTCCAAGGCAAATAGTCTCATGGGTACATACTTTGGTAACTTGAATGGATGTAATTCACATCCATAGATTCTGATGACTGTATGGTTTTGATACAAATACCAATCCCCAACTTTATAGGTCCTTGAAAGTTGTAAGGTCTTCTTTATTTCATTACTGAGTCTTGGGGGAGGAATCCCTGTCAACAATGTAGTTGCAGGATATACAAACTAATCAATGAACTCAGTGTAGGAATAGGGAGAATCAATGGAAGAATGAATTATGGGGGACCAAAATATGACTAACCTGGGGTTTCCCTTGGCATCAAGCTTTTGAACAGGGAAAGGGAACTTTTCTGACTGATAGTAGATAATGAGATGATAGATGACTGGAATATTTAAAAACTTTTTCATCATCTAGCCTCATGAACTGATCATGGATTTTATTGGCTATGAAAGAGGCAAAGTCATATTTAACTTTAGGAGGTTGCCCAGGAGTAAAGATAGATAGTAAAACCAGTGTTATTTCATCCACATATTCACTGGTATTGAATCCCAAGACAAAAGATATCATATTTATGATGAGCCTTCCCAATTTATTGAAATAATAAAAACCATAGGGAGGAGACCCCTTAGGTTGATGCTCAGGCAACATGAAAATCTGGCACATGGATTTTAGCTTTTCTGGAGTTAATTGCCTAGTCTTCTCAATCAATTCTTCCATGGACAACGGTGCTAGTTCTTGGTCTGGTTCAAAGTGTAGCATTGCATTAATAGCCTGGGGAGTAACGGGAAACAGAACACTCTGATCAGGAGCTATTACAGCCCTTTGAGTGGGATCATAGTTTGAATGGAAATAGTGGATGATTTCTGGGAAAAAAATGACTGAAGGGATGAGATACCTTGGGAGATTGGATTCCCACAACCCTATAAGATCTTGCCCCTTTGAGTATTCGTCTCTACAGCGACAATAACTCAGAAGGGGGCTTTCATCAAAATGTAAGTCTTTAATTTGGAAATCTTTATCTACCAAAGGTAAATATTCCAATTCACGGTGAGGAGCATTCAGTGGAGTTATATTCAAAGCTGCCGGGGCCTCCATTTTGGTTCTTGTGGATTCAAAATGGAGGTTTCTGGTTTTCTTCACGGGCCGGGCGTGATTTCTAAAATGAAGGAAATTGGCACAATTGTAGGTTCAGGGAGCAATTGCATAGTTTTAAAACCTCTGGGGAAGATCTCAGTGATGATTTTTAATCACTAATTCAACGAAAAACAAAGAAAACGGAGTTTTATTTGCAGTTCGGGGCGGAATAGGATAAATACCTGTCTTTGGAAGAAAGCTGGTCTTTAACAGGTAACAGATGGTAGCAGAAGGACGCTTGAACGCAGGTCTGGCAGATTTATGGAGCGAAATTGAATGGAATAGTGGATTTCAATGAAAATTCGAAAACCATAGCAGAGAGCACAGTCGCGTTTAATAACGAAAATAACGGAAAAAACATGAAAATTGGCTTTATTTACAAGTTAAAAGGGTTTTTTAGTTTTTCGAGGAGTGACGTCATCAATGTACGGGCTGACGTATGGTGGAGGGGCCGGGCGGTAAGTGGTAAGTCCTCGCACCGCTTATGAGCCAAGGCGGTATTAACCGCGAGGGCAGCGATTCCACAAAGTTATTGACGCGTGGCCGGAGGACTGGTCAAATACCACCAATCCCCCGCGCGTTAATGTGATGCCTGGGATGAGTAGCGGAATAAGTATTAGCCGTAGATCTGTAAAGGAACGATCCGACGGTTGTAATGACGGGGAATAAGCGGAGGGTTAAGGTGTGGGCCCGTCGGGGTTTTAAACACGATTTAACATTATAAAACATCCCGGAGAGCTTTTAATTGGCGGAGAAGGGTGGTTATTAACTAATTCTGATAATTAGTTAATCCCTCAGTGATAAAGGAAATAGGGGTCGCGGTGGGGTTAAAATGTCGGGTGATATGCCAGGTGGATGAGCCACGTTGGTGCGGGATTTTCCAAAGTTTAGTTTCGAAAAACTTCAGGTTTTACTTATATTTTTGGGTTTAAACATATATATTGTATGTTTAAAGTTTATTTTTCATATATATGTTTTTATTTTATTATATGGTAATTTAACAAATGTAATTAACTTACCATAAGGGCGGGTTTATGGAATAATGATAAATTTAACCAAAGGGCGTATAGTGGGTTTTTATGTTAATGCACGGGGAAATAATTACTTTGGTTAAACTTTATAATAGAGGGGTTTTTGGGGTATTTATAAAAAAGGAGTTATATACTTAGGATAGGGCATTTCACTAGGGATTTAGTAAATAGAGTTAAACATTAATATGACAAAGGGACAAGGGAACTCAAAACACTTTGCACATCTAAGAAAGTGATAATTTTTGAAGTAAATTGCAATATCTCATCTTCAACACTTAAACTTAGAATAGTAAGTTATTTTGAGGAATTTTTATGGAATTTTGCATAATTTTCCTAAGCAAAATGGAATTTTACTTAGGACAAGGTTAAAGGTGAATGATTATAATGATGAATTATCTCAAGCACTTAGGTCTTTTTGATCATTACGCCGAGGGTCCGGTCCCTCCAAAAGTCAAGGAAATGCCTTGAGCCCTTTTGATCTCCAAATACCTTAGTATTTTGGGGGAAATTAGTAAAAATTTTGAGGGGAAAGTGATGAGGGAAGTTAATGAGTTTGACTTTGCTTGCTATGATTTTCCAGTGTATTTCCTGCTTTAGTATTTGTGATGAAAGTAAAGGATAAAAAACATGTAGCAGCATCATTCATCAGATAACACTTTGCATCACCATCTACCTACCCTATCTACTTGACACTACCATTTTCTCTTCTTTATTAGGGTGCATTTAGACTTGCAAACCCTTTTCAATCTTTTCTTTTTACAAGGCAAATCTATCTAATTTTACCCTTATTACATCCGAGAGCTCAGATTAAACTGTTGAGCACCTCTTATTACCTCTACCTATCTACTTATCTGCCAAGATTTAACTGTTTGGTCAGATATTTATTCTCTAATCTACAACATGAAATTGAAATATGAGTAAGCCAAGTTTAAACAGTTTGACTTATTCATGAATTGTGGCAAAGGTTTGACAAGCTGCACACAATTGCTTTATTACAAAAATTGAAATAGTAGTGGCATTTGGATTTGCTCACTTTCCTTGGTCTATTTCTCTTTACATTTTTTTTTAAATTATTTGAATTTTTTGGTTTTCAAGAATATGGAACACCTTTGCTCAATAAAAAAGGTTTGAACATATTCCATACTTCAATCAAGGCAATCATGAAAAATGAAACCTATTGGTATAGGAGTCTAACAGGATGGATGGATCCGAAAGACAGTTTGTCTTGGAGTCATGGCTAATTTCAAGTGATATCTACACATCTTTTACGTACATCAATAAAGAAGCTCTGTCCAGTTCATGATTTCCAGGTTTTATATTCTTTTTACACATGTTAATGATCTTGTAATTGTTAATTTCATGTTATCTTTTATAAGCTTATATGATCTAACCTACTGAAATTTAGGATATATATGTTGTGCAAATAGTCTATGTGATTTTTCTTGAGTGAGTTGTAGGTCTTGAAGCATGTGGAGAAGAGAGGGTTTTCACCCCGCAGGAACGACCTTAAATGTAGGACATACGGGTAAGGTCATCTCTCCCTAGTTTACTAGTTTAAGCATTAGGACCTTTATTTTGATGGCTTCTTGTTGTTGTATGCCTTCTGCTCTGTTAGGTCCTTCAACCGAGACCTTAGGGTAGTTTTCCCCACAAAACCCACTTCCATAACTGGAACTTGGAGGTTAGGTCATATTATAGTGACACTCATCTCATGTTTACCCTGGTGAGCTTGTAAAAGTGGGTAAATGTGGGAGGAGGTGTTACACCCCTTCATCCTTGTTGCCAAGGTGGATGTTGCCCAAACTGTTGATGATACCCTTGTTACCACGATGGATAATAATTCCAGTTTTTATAAGAGTGTTTTGATGGACCATGAAAATTAGGAAAATAAGGTGCAAGTTCAGTTCATACCTATACTTACATGTTTCCATGGCTTTCGCACTCCCATAACATGCAATGATTCAAGTATTGAATGATCTTCTTGCATTATCGACTCAAAGCTAGGTATAGAAGGAAATTTCTTCATAGGATGTTTACCTGCACAAATAACACAACATTTAGCAACATGAACACATATAGGACACTCACGCAGTGGATGCTTTTTCCTACACTTTGGACAAAAAATAGACAATGCACCTTCTTCTTCTGTTAATTTTATTTGAATTCTAGAACTATCTTATTGCATACTAAGTTTGTTTAATATTTCAGCTTTTGTATCATTTATTCTATGTTCAAGTTCAAGTATTCTAGCATCGATAGATCCAGATTTAGTATTTCTAAAATAATTTCTTCTTATTCCCCTACCGGGCATGGACTGATTGCGTGAATATTTCCTACATAAGTCATAAATACAATCAAACATTAGTTTAGAAACATCTCCCTATCCTAATAAATTTGAAGTTTTCATTGATTCATCCAAAACGCCACACAGAAAATTATAAGGTTCTGATGGTACTATTTCTAATTTATGCTTGGATATTTGGATATTGTAAAGGAACCTTTCGAGATAATCTTTTAAACTTCCATCTTCTCATCATGTTATTGTAAAAAATTCATCCTGCATTTCATGAGTCTTACAATACTCTTGATATCTACCTAGAAAAATCCTTTTCATATGTTCCCAGGCGTGTATAGTGTTTCCCCCCATCCCCATAAACCATCGCAAGGCCTAGTATTTAAGATTAGCACGGAACAACCTTAACTTATGGGCGTCCAAAAAATAGTCATAACTTCTACTGAGTATATAAAATTCAAAATGAAAAGCATCAGGGTATTCGTGTACCTTACCATAAATGTGAGGGATTACCAATGGTGTAATATTCTTCATTTGCGTGATTGAATCAAGGTCCACAATTGGAAACCCAAAGGGAAGTTCTCCCTGCTGATCATTTTGAACATTGTTTTCTCCAACCCCTTCACCGGTGCCATCCTCGTATTATGCCATCTTCTTACCTCCAAGAAAACTGTTTTTTTATAATATGTAAAGGTTGGTTGTGTTCTTAATATGATTTCCCAGGTATAAAAGTCACCTTCTTCATTGGCACTGGTTGAGATACTCCTAAATCATTGTTTCCATAATCATGATGTAAGGTACCAACTTCATTTGTTTATATATTCCTAGATATGTTACCTGCAACATGCCAACTAGGAGAAATTAAGATTTCCAAAGTATCAATCCTACCTCTACCTTTCCTAGGCTTAGGACCCCTACCCCTCTTATTCATTCATATTGAAAGGGAAAAAAACAAAATTATAAAACAAAACGTTCTGTGAAGAATACTTGTTGGTCTATAAAAATTCTGATCAAATCAAAGTTGCAGTTATTTTAAAATATATACCTAATAAAATCCCTTCAACAATACAATTCACCCTTCTATCAATAAAACTTACCTTCCTAAAAATAATAGCAATAGAAGCACACCTGCTGAAAAAAAATAACATAGAACGCACCTCTATTGTTGACAAAGAATTCAATAAAAAAATTACCAAAATCTCTCTAAGCACCTCCCTGACAACAACGCTAAAATTTTGGGTGTTAATACGGTCTATATAGATTGCTCAACACTTATTTTTCAATCCAAGGCTTGTAAGTTTCCATATGCAACATTATTAATGCTAAGAGACTCCATAAACTATGCAAAAGTTACTCCTCACTCCAAACCAATGTTATCAATCTTCTAAGTTCTAAGATCAAGATGTAAAACTCCACTCTCAGTTCCTACACTAACGCTATGACAACTTTATTAAAGAAAAACACATTGATCAATTTAGGTATTGGCTACTCTTCTCATCAACTCTTCAAGCAAACTAAGTATTCAAGTTGAATAAATTTTCAATAAACTTGAAAAGAAAACGGGCCTCAATCAAACAATCCCAAAAGAATGCTTATAGAAATCCACACGAGTCTTCAAAATATTCATGTGCTATTTAAACTCCTCACTCTCTTGTGCTTTTAATTCCTTCACTACTTCAACTCCTCACTCTATGTGCTTTGAAAACTAAAGTGTGGCACTTATGTTGTAATTTATCAAATTTATATACTTGTATAACAAAAATTTCGCACTCAGTTCTATTTTCTTAAACTAGAAGATATCCCAAATCAAATATCTAAAAATGTGACTAAGAGAAATATTTTCAAGAGGAAGAAAATAAAACCAATCTTAAAAATAAGAGCCAATTTCTGAAGGAACAATGGTAAAAAAATAAACCAATTCTCAACAAACCCTTCTATACTTTTCCACTTGAAACATCAAAGTTACCTCTTCCACGCATGTACCAACTAAAAAACTCAATCGCAAAAAGTAATCAATTGCACTCACTGACTAGTGACATTGTATCCAAAAGAAAACTTGTTGGAGACCAATTAATCCACAATGGCTAGGTTATATGAGTATTTACCTTCAATATGGCTTCGTTACATAAACAAAGAGAACAAAACTATAATTTTAAGCAAGTCTCACACAAGGAAAATACTTAAAATCAAGCCTACACTTAAATATACATTGTAACCATTGAATATGACTTGATTCGAAAGGATTAGGGTTTATTAACTTTAGTGTTACTTCATTCATACCCTGTATCACAATATCTTTGAAAATAATCAGGACACCCTCAATGTTTTATATCTAAAACAACTCAAATATTTTAGAGGGAGATCTTATTAAATACTACTATTAGATCATGATATCTTTCAAATCCCTCAAAATGAAGATTTCAATACCCATATAAATAACTTCAAGTGAAGGTTTTTACAGTCACTCAATCATATATAAGAAGGAATAATTATTACCAAGGTGGATCTCATACAACAAAGTATATAACATTGGAAAAAAAGGTTTCAAGGAAAAGAGTCTTTTGTAGATCAATCTTAAATCTTAGTTTTCTTCAAAAGTCTCTTAAACACGGGGCTATAAAATAGAGAAGGAAAACCCGAGCTAGGATATCACTATAATCAAATATTAAAAAGAAGAATAAATTGTTCCCAGAAGTTGATCTACATGCAACTTGACTCAAATAATAATAATACGAGGATCTTGAATATATGCAACAATTACTTCTTACATCTAGGCTTTATACATCCCCAAGCCACATATAGTTCATATATTCACATAAGAACATATAACTTACAAATAAATGAAAGAATATTGAATAATTTATTCAAGATTATAATGCTCGACCAATGAATATGCATGTCACAGTGGTCTATTCCAAAATAAAACAACACAATATTATCTAATAGAGCAATAATGAGCTATACTGGTTGGGCCCAAAGCGACCATCTTGTACCCTCTTTAAAAAGAAGTTAAACTATAGACCAATGAAAACCATTAACATGATATTCCAATAATAGAAGGAGAACCTGGCATTTTCCTTTTTATTAAGAAAATCCTAGTCCTCAGTACATCTTAAGCTCAGTAGTCTAACCCCAAACTAATCTGAGTGACACAAAATCCTCAATATAAAAGTACATTGACCCACAATATCGCTAACCTACTTCCTATCATGGATCAAATTATATAGATATTTTACATTGTATATTTTTATTATAATCGATTCATTCACTATACAAAGAAAAATAAAAACGAGTTACAATAAGCTCCTAGTAGTAGAATATCAGTTGATCGTTAAGATTTGTTCCACGTAATTTTGGTTTCTTTTATAAAAATGGTTATGAAATGCGAGTTCATTGATGAAGACTAAGGGGGGATAAGTGTGCTTTTTCTTCAATCATGATCCTAGAAAATCATTGACAACCTGTTTGACTTGCCATTTGGTCCATAGTTGGCCTTCTATCCAACAGTCTACACCTTTAAACTGGTGCAAGAATCATGAAATATATATATTTTCTTCATGTCAAGTACCATACTGCACTTCACATGGATTAATGACTCATATAGAATAATATACCTTAGTAATCATGTAAATTAAATCATTTTACCTATTAAAGATTAACCTATCAATGTTTTGAAGAATAAGAAAATATTTACTCATATTATCAAGATTACGATAATAGAAACATGGGAACCTATAAATAAAGGCCTTTTAATTGTAAAACAAAGGGTAAAAAAGAGGGTTATATAGGTGAAAATTAGGACATTCTAAAATTTCTAGAACCTTGCATAGCATAAATCTTCAGTAGTGAAATCAATTAAGCACACATAAATTTGAGCCCAAAGCTTGAAAATTTTCATTAATCTATTAATAAAAGAATCACAGGGCTCCCATACCAAGTATCATAGCCCCTGATCACTCATATAGATAGTATACTTAGTATAAAAATTAGGGCTTGAAATCTACTACTTCAGATTTGCAATCTACCCAGAAAAATAGACAAGAAAAAAACTTAACTTACTTGATGATGTATCCCTTCTAGATTAGCCCTTTTAGTGAAATTTTGTCTTGAACATTAGAAGGTATTTTTCCTCCTTATACCACATAGAAATAACCTTATATCCACTAGCTTCTCACATTGTATTCTCTCCTTCAAATGTGTTAAAGATCAACCCTTAAATAAAACTATTCACAACAAGTTTTATCCTTCCAACTCACTGCATGATAATCCTTCAAAATAGACTCTGTTCACAACTTTCTTTGTGAAAATACTTCAAAAATACAATATAGTTCATTGTTCATAACTATTTAATGAACAAAATTCTTCTTCAAATATCTAAGAAAACTCATTGCATAGTTGTTGATTGTTTTAGGCTTCAACCTCTCTCAACCAGAACACATTCTAGCTCATAGCAGGACTCGGGTCCGTTTGTGATCCTACCCTCAACCATCACAAAATTAACTACAACTAAGATATAATTTTTTGTACACTTGTTTTATTGTGTACTACTCTAACTAGGGATTCTAGGTCAATATACATCCCTCCTTGAGGTTCTAAGGACCTCAACCTCCTTCATCCATACAATATCCCCACTCAACCTCCTTTTTTGGCCCACATTCCATTGTCCTTATGTTCTCATGCCCACATACTACCCTTTACATGGTTCTATCTAACCTTTATTTTCCCTAACCAACTTTTTTTGACAACGAATATCTCTGACCCACTTTGGCTCCTCCTTTAGTAGAAGCTCGACTCTCCTTGCTAATTGTAGCTCTCCTCATCTAGGGTCGTACAACTAGGTACTTTAGCTCCCTTCCTTGTTCAAGTGAATTTCATTTCACATACACACAATGTGTGAGACCTCACCTTAGGTCTCCTTTAGTTATCCATTTCCTCAAGTCACTTAAGAAACCTTTAGGCTTAAGGTTTAGCCATTTGACTCTTAAGAGTAAATAATTATTTTTGTTTTGGAAATAAACCCACAATTTGGGTATAAAACCCCAATTTTGGGTAAATTTCCCAACCAAAAACTTTTGGTGGGTATCCTTATCAAGGATACCTTCCGATCTACCCAAAATTCTAACATTCACTATGTTTGGAAACACTCACTTCACTCACTTGTGCAAGTTTAGGCCTCCAAAATGCATTTCATCGATTGGTTTCTTTCTAATAAGAATTTCCAATAACAAAATTTCATAGCTATAAATGTACTTTGGTAGACATTGCATCACTCAATACATACTCTGCATTGAAGTCAACCTTCATCAAATTTTACTTAATCTGTTATGAAACCAGCTCCAAAAATAGAAGAAAAGAGGGATCAACACCTTAGAAATTAGCCACTTCGAGGGGGAAACCTCCAATACATTACATAAATGAAAAATTCTTGGATGATACAAATGAAAAAACCTCCTTCTATATATAGGGGTCCATGGGGTCACAATATAATCCTAGCCGACCTAACAATAATAATTTACAAGTAAACAATAATAACAATATGGGGGTTACAAGGGTATAACAATAACAATAAGGGGGATACACTAATAACAATAAGGGACTACACTAGTAATATGGGGACCTAACATGCCCCTCTCCTTCAAAAAAGTGTTGTCCTCAATGCTTGAGTAGCTCTAGATGCTTCTGTATAAAATTCTCATCCTCCCATGTAGAATCTTCATTGGGTAAGTTCTTCCACTTTATGAGATACTATGAAATTGATCGATTTCGTAATTGTCGAGTTCTTGTTTCTGTGACTGTTTCAAGTTCCAATATGATTTTTCCTTCCTCGTCAAGTTCTGGCAATATTGTTTGAACTGGAATTTTGTCACCTATAACCTTCTTTAAGCATGAAACATGGAAAACTGGATGCACTCGTGAAGAAGCAGGAAGTTCCAATTTGTATGCCATAGTACCAATCTTTTGCAACACCTTGTAAGGACCATAGTATTTTGGCGATAATTTATTATCCTTCTTAGCTTGCTTGAGGGACAATTGTTTGTATGGTTGTAGCTATAAAAATACCCAATCTCCTACATTAAAACTTCTCTCGCTACGATGCTGATCTGCCTATTGTTTCATTCGATTTTGTGCCAAATTTAGGTTATTCTTTAAGAGTTGGAGAACTTGTTGTTGATGCTCGATGTGATCTTCCACTGCTTGAACCTTAGATTTTTCTCTTAAATATGATGTGATGGGCATTGGATGAAATCCATAAAGTGACATAAAGGGGGTCATTTTTGTTGCAGTATGGAAGGAGTGTTATACCACCATTCAACCATAGGTAACTACTTGACCCATTGTGTTTGTTTATCATATACAAAACAACGCAGATATACTTCCAAAAATTTGTTCACTATCTCAGTTTGACCATCAGATTAAAGATGATAAGATGAGCTATGAGCTAATTGAGTACCCAAACAAGAAAATAATTCCGTCCAAAAATTTCTAGTAAAAATGGGATCTCTGTCACTTACCATAATCTTTGGGTTTCCATGTAGCTTTTGAATTGTTTCCATAAATGAAATAGAAACTATACTTGATTTAAATGGATGCGATAATGCAAAAAAGTGTGCATACTTGGTAATTCTATCAACTACCACCATGATGACACTATTTCCTTCGAACTTAGGTAAACATGTGATAAAATCCATTGAAATCTCCTCCCAACGTTGACTTGGAATGGATAAAGGTTGTAGAAGACCCGGGCTCTTAATTGTTTCAATTTTATTATGCTGGAAAACCAAACATTTTGCCACAAACTTTTGAATATCAAATTTAAGGCCATCCCAAAAAAAATTTGTCTTCACCCTCTGGTAAGTTTTTATAAATCCTATGTCCTCCTAAAGGAGAAGTGTGCAATTCCAAAAGAATATTTTTTTTTAGTTGGGAATTCTTACAAAGATATAAGCGATCTTTGTACCATAAGGAATCATTTTTCCAACTAAATGTATCAGATGTACTAGGATCTTGCTTCAAATTTTGAATGAGTGTCCACACTTCTTCATCCTTCTTCCATTCGTCCCTTGCTTCGGTTAGCAAATCTAGTTGGATAACAGAAATTGCACAAAGCAATGCTTCAACCTCTTCATCCTTTCTTGAGAGTGCATCTGCAACTACATTTAGCTTCCCCTTTTTGTAGATGATTTCAAAGTCATAACCCAACATCTTTGTGACCCATTTTTTTGCTCTTCTGAAGATAGTATTTGTTCCAAAAAGTGTTTAAGAATATCATGATCAGTTTTTATCTTGAAGTGCCTTCCCATTAGGAAAGGTCACCATTTCTTTAGTGCATGTAGTATTGCGAACAATTCCTTCTCATAAATATCTTTTTGTAAATACTTTCCTTTGATTGGAAGACTTTCAAAATATATGGGTCTTCCTTCTTACATTAAAAAAACACCAATTCCATTTCTCGAGGCATCACATTCCACAATAAAGGTTTTTGTGAAGTCCAGCGTAGCTAAGACTAGTGCTAGGCACATTGCCTCTTTAACATGTTCAAAGGCCTTAGTTGCTTTAGGAGTCCATGAAAATGCATCTTTATTCAATAATGTTGTTAGAGGTGCTGCTATTCTCCCATAATTCTTAACAAACTTGCAATTATACCCTGTTAACTCGAGAAATCCTCGCAATTGCTTTATGGTTGTGGGGGCTTTCCAGTCCTTAATAGCTTTAATTTTGTTAGGTTCTACCTTATCACCCTCATGAGATAAAATATGACCCATATATTCCACCTCTCATACTCCAAAGAAAAATTTGGATTTTTTTGCATATAATTTTACTCCTCCAATAGTTTGAGCACCCTGTCAACATGTTGAATATGATCCTTCCAAGACCTGCTATAGATTCGTATATCATCAAAAAATACTAGCACAAATTTTCTAAGGAAGGGTTTGAAAATGGAATTCATCAACCCTTGAAATGTAGAAGGTGCATTGGTAAGGCCAAAAGGCATGACCAAAAATTCATAATGACGCTCATGAGTCATAAATGTTGTCTTCGGAATATCTTTAGTCTTCATTCTAATTTGATGATATCCTGAATGAAGATCCAACTTGGTCAAATAAATTGTGTCATGTAATTCATCCAATAATTCATCAATCACAGGAATGGGAAATTTATCTTTAATAGTGAGATTATTTAACTCCCTATAATCCGATCACATGTGCCATGATCCATCCTTCTTGTGCACCAATACTATTGAAGCAGAGAAAGAACTTTGACTAGGTTGAATTATACCAACCTCTAACATGTTTGCAATCATACATTCAATTTTACTCTTTTGGACATAAGGATATCTGTAAGGTCTAATGTTTGGAGGAACACTTCCTGGAATCAAATGAATAGCATGATTATGATCATGAATAGGTGGGAGTCCTTTAGGAGTTTCAAACACCTTGGAATGATTGTCCAAGAATTTTTGGAGATCTGGAGAAATAGATGATTTTGATGTTGGAACTTGTAGTGAGAATAATTGTGTAATTACACCTCGTTTTTCTTTCTTCAGAATCTTTGTCATGAAATTAGAGCTTATTATCTTTCCCAGCTTCCCTACGATACCCCATAATTCGGTTTCCTTTCCTTCCTAAAAAAAATTCAAGAAAAGTTCTTGAAAATTAAAATCTATCGTCCCCAAAGATTGTAACCATTGTTCTCCTAGTACAACATCAGCACCTCCCATTGGAATGGAAAGCATTATACTATTCAATATATATTCCCCCATGGTTAGCTTGATATTATGGCATTTTCCAGAGAAATTTATAGTTCCTCCATTAGCAACCATCACTTCACATTCTGGTGTTGGGTATAGGAAACAATTCAATTCCTTGGCTACCTTAAAATGAATAAAATTATGGGTACTACTCGAATCAATCAACACTACTACCTTTTTCTTCTTGATATGTCCTTCTATCTTGAGAGTTTAAGGAGTGGTAATTCCTACCAATGCATTGCATGATATGGTCAGACTCATTTCTTCTTCTTCTAGGGTTGGTTCTTGGTGTATATCCTCTTCTTTTGAAGTTTCTTGTTCATTTTCTTCCTCCTCTTCACAATCTATGTAAAATAATTTCTTCTCGGCACACTTATGACCTTTAGTGTATTTGCTATCACAACTATAGCAAAGCACTTTTTCTCTTTTTTCTTCCAATTGTCGTGGTGTAAACCTTGTAGGTTTTGGAAGTCTAGGAGTAGCAACACTTCCATGTTTATATATGTGAGTGGTAGGCTTCCCTGTCGCCATAATTTTACATTCAATTTTTCTTGCCAACCTGAATGCCTTCTCCAACGAATCAGGTTCCCAAACGCGAACTTCATGTTGGATGTTATCCTTTAAAGTCCCTATGAAGATATCAATCTTGTGTTCCTCTGGAATATCACATACCCTTATATTCAATTTTTGGAAGTCCTCAATGTGCTCCCCCACTAAACCCTTTTCTTTGAGATTTATCAATTGGCTAAAGAAGGTGTTGCTCTTTGTATCCTCATAATGTGCTATCATTTCCTCCATAAAATTTGACCAAGTGACATTTTTTTACAGGATAAAAGTCATCGATACCATACAACTGTATTTTGTTCTAAATGTAAAGTTGCAATGCATAACTTTTTTGTGTTTTTCACATTATTGAGATCAAAATATTACTCTATCTTTAGTATCCATGTTATGGGATCCATGCCATCAAACTTCCTCATATCCATCTTTTGGAATATGGTGGTTCTTCCATCCAACATTAGATTTTATGAAATCATGATTAACATTCATTTTTTTCTCATCAGGATTTTCCTCTACTATATTTTCGCCATTAGGAAACATTTCTTGTATCAACTTTGTCAAACCTTCCACGTCTGCTTTTAGATCATTCTTCATGTTTTCCATGTTGTCTTTCATTTTTTATTCCATTTCACCCATCTTAGCTTCCATGCCATCCATATTAGCTTCCACGCCTTTCTTCAAACCATCCATATTATTCTTTAAACCATCCATCTTCACTTCCATGCGTTTCTTCAAAACTTCCATTTCATTTTTTGTTTCTCTTTGTGAGAGCGAAATTTGGTGCACTTGCTTTTGTAATTTTGATAGATCATGTTGCAATTATTCATCTTCATGACTCATAGTAGAGCACTCTGAGGGATTAATAGGTGTTGAATTCTTTTTAGGAGGCATTTTAGAACCCAATACTGATATCTATGCTTAATAGGCCTTTGGAATCACTTAAAACTGATTTTTCAAACAAGACTTATGCAATTTGAAAAAAAATACACACCTTTTTCTTGATTTTGAGGAGCTCAATATTGAAACTGAATTATCTCAGTGATTTCAGAACTTCAATATCTGACATTTGGTCATGTAGTAACCCTATGAATCTTCTTTCAAATGCCATAGGTTTGACCTGATTTGGATTCTTCAAGGCAAAGTTATGCCGAATCTCCCACAATGACCTAATTATGGACTGGTTCAGTAGAGCGAACTTGTGCGGCATGCCATGTGTCACTATTTCCCTCTTCAGCTCTAAAATTGATACAAATAAAACTACAATCCGTGTAATTGCAGCCACTTTTTACATAATTCCAATACAATGCTCAGAGAGAGAGTTAAGATGATTTTCCCATGGTCACCTCTTTGAGATGAAATTCGGGAGCCTGAAACATGCCTAACTTCTACAGACTCTATCTCTAAATATATTACGAATCAAGCTCTAAAATTTTTCCACGATGTTCCTCTGAATTTCGGCTTTGCTCTGGAAAATTTTCAGCTTCGGAACCCTCGTAGAAAAAAATTTATAGTGAAAATTCCACGATGACCTGTTTAGGTTAAATTCAGGAGCCTGCAAAAATCCCTAACTTCCACAGATCATATCTCTGAAAATATTGCAACCAAGATTTGAAATTTTTCCACAACGTTCCTCAAGATTTTGGCTTTGCACTATAAAAATTTCAACTTCTGAACCTTCGTAGAAAACAATTTATAGTGAAAATTCCACGATGACCTATTTGGAGAATTGAAACCCTAAAATCCAATTCTCTGATACCAAATGTTATGAAACTAGCTCCAAAAATAGAAGAAAAGAGAGATAAACACCTTATAAATTAGCCACTTTGAGGGGGAAACCTCCAATACATTACATAAATGAAAAATTCTTGGATGATACAAATGAAAAACCTCCTTCTATATATAGGGGTCCATGGGGTCACAATATAATCCTAGCCAACCTAACAATAATAATGTAAGTAAACAATAATAACAATATGGGGGTTACAGGGGTACAACAATAACAATAAGGGGGCTACACTAATAACAATAAGGGACTACACTAGTAATATGGGGACCTAACATAATCAACGTGCACAAATTTTTTTGATGCAAAATAACATGTAAAACTTATGTTCTAAAATGTCAGTTGGCAAAATTGATCCTATGGATCCTTTCAAAGAAAGTGTTAAAGTGAGTTAGTAGGGGTTGCATCAATTAATTTTGAAATTCCAAAATACATTATATTTCCCATCGTGTCTTCATCCAAAAGCATGTTATTGGGTTTTAATAACAATGTACTACTTGAACAAAAGAATCATGATGAAATTATTCCATGGCATGGGCCAGTTCTATGGAGATTTCCAATTGTGTTTTCAATTCTAGTTCACATGCATCTTGTTGGGAAAAATACTGAGAGGGGGGGGGGTGAATCAGTATTTACTGCATATTCAAAAAATTTTACTTTTTCATTCCTTAAAACCCATACGCTACTTTCCTTTAATAAACTCGCATATACACGCGGATATCCTTCATACAACTCGCGTATTAGCAGAGATCTAAATATGCAGATGTTTATTAACTTAGTTCTTTGCAATATTCATTCATCTGATGTTAAGTTAGCAGTAAACATGTGTAGCAACAACAGAATAAACCATCACACAAAGCATCACACATGAACACCAGGATTTTTAGGTGGAAACCCAAGTCGGGAGAAAACCACCGCTGCAGTTGCTCAGCCTTCAATATTTTATTATAGAGAAAACATCTTACAACATATGTGCTGGTGCAGACTCCTACCAGCACGCAGGCACCCACCTGCGCTCGTTTACCAGCCTCTCCTGGAAGGGAGCTCCAACCCCCTGACTCGTTTACCAGCCTCTCTTGGAAGGGAGCTATGACCCCCTGATCTCGTTTACCAGCCTCACCTGGAAGGGAGCTACAACCCCCTGACTGAAGGCTACAACCCTCAGCACCACCATGGACCACGTTTCATCAATTTTCACACTGGATCCAAAAGCTTCAATAGAGCACAACTTGTAGGCCACGTTTCATAATATTTTCAGACTGGACCCACTCCACACATTTAAGCACAGTCAACCATGAAACAGATACATATAACTCACTGACAGATATCAGTAAACCAGCAGAACAGATCAGACATTTCTTACCACAGACTTCAGCAAACCCTAGTTTGCATACGCGCTTTCCTTTCTCTGATGTCGCGTATACACGCGCTTCCGTTTACATAAACCTGCGTATACATCTGCACATAACCTTCACTGCGCATACGCGCTTTTTCTTCAGCGAAGCCGCGTATATACGCGCTTCCTCTGCGGCGAAATAGCGTATGGATCTTCAACCATTACAGAGATGCATACTTCTTTAGATCAGATATTCAGTTCAGATTTACCCTTTTACTTCAGACAGATGTTCGCCTCATCTCAGATCTAAGCCTTCCATAAACAGATCTAGCAGATACAAATACATTCCAGATCTAGATATTCTGCTTCATCATTTCTTCATAGGTGCATCATAGATTCAGATCTATTATCAAACATTTACCCTTTCCATACAGATCTACTTCAGAGAGAAGTATTCATTCAAGCTTAGACATCTTGCACCCACACTCATGATTTGCACAATGAATTTCTTCTCTTTATATAGGTTTACCCTTTTTCAATACCATGAGCCCCTTTTTCAATACCATGAGCCAAAACAATACCATGAGCCCAAAACTACATTACTTCCGATGGTATTCCTGGACGGGGTCATTTAGACGAATCATTACCCAAAACAATGGGTCAATACCATGGTGGTTACCCCTGGTTTTTCACTTTATGAGCACTTTTTCCCATACGCGACTTGTAACGTTGTTTCCCGCGTGCATACGCGATTTCTCCTAGGCAAATCCGCGTATGCCTTGAGACATACTCTTTTCACAAGCTGGATTCCTTTCTTCATTGCCTTCTGTACTCACTATAGATACATCAGTTCATCAATACATATTCTATCAAGCACAAATTCATAAGTTGTCATCATCTTCATCAAGTGGGTTGCCATTCAAGGAAAACACATGTCAACTTTCTCAACACTCAGCATCATATTGCTAACAAACATCATTTCATATCAGATTTACATCATTTACCAAGTCCATCAGGTCAAGACAAACTTCATCAGGTGGTTTGCCATCAAGGACAACACATGTCAACTGTCTCATGTCTTCATCTTCATTCAGTGGGTTGCCATCAAGGACAACACTCCGCATCATATTGCCAACAATCTCCCCCTTTGGACTTGATGGCAACCACGATGGTGTTTGATCACCACAACAGATAGGTACATTAAGAATACAATGACACCATGTCACTCTCCCCATTCTTTGACACCATTCTTTCTCTTCATTCAAACACCATGTCACTCTCCCCTTTGACATCAAGGGCAAAGGGCGGATCAAAACCAACACACTCTCCCTCTTTTCTCCTCATGTAGAAGGAGCGTTCTGCAGATCTGATGTATACTTAAGTGACCAAGCTCCCCCTGAGTTCATGCTGAATCTTCAAACATATTTTTCAATGAAGTACATGACTCTATGAACTTCCTATCACCAAAGACTCATACTTACATCAAATATCCAACCAAGTGGATTTACATATGAGACTCAAGTACCCAACCAAGTGGGTTTACAAAATTTGACTCAGCTACCCAGCCAAGTGGCTTTACAAAATTTTAACTCAGCTACCCAACCAAGTGGGTTTACACAGTTGACAAGTCCTTACATGACTGAATTTTACAATTTTACATCATGGGTCTTAACAAGACCTTTTCATCAAATTACAAATATGACCATTTATGACCAACACTAGAAATTCCTCAAGAAAGAGAACATATTTCAGAACCATCATAATGCCAACAATGCATTATACTCAGCAAAGCTAATGCTCCCCCTGAATCTGTGCATCCAAGCATCCTTTCCATATGACTAAGGCTCCCCCTTAGTTTGTGCATCCTGAACACTTTCACCAACAAATCATCAAGACATCTTTATCAAAACATTAGAAATAGAATTATGAGAACTGGAACACCATCAGAGATACCAAATAGTATCAGAGATACCAAACAGCACTGCAGCTGTGCTGAAGAGAGCTGACTCCAAACAGAAAATTTGTCAGCAATCAGACATACGCGGTTTTGTGTGCATGAACTCGCGTATATACGCGACTGTGTTTCAGGAAACCCGCGTATCCAATGCCATCTTCTAAATTTATGCAGATTTGTTATTTTGACTGGCAGAGAACACTCCCAGCTTCTGTCTTAAATACTCGAACGCTTCCCTTGGCAGAGGTTTGGTAAAGATATCAGCAACTTGTTCTTTGGAGGGAACATACTCCAACTTCACCTTTTGCTCAAGCACTTGTTCGTCGTACACATATTTATAAATGTTATTTTCGAATGGCATTAGGATCTTTTGGTGTTACTCAAGGCACTTATTGTCAAATAATTTAATGGGGACAGGGAGGGCATTTGATTTGAAAATTCAAGTGTTTGCATCATCCACCACGGAGTGCAAACACGTGCAGCCACATATTCTGCTTCTGCTGTAGATAAGGCAATAGAATTTTGCTTCTTACTGAACCAAGATACTAACCGAGGTCCCATATAGAATGCACCACCACTAGTGCTTTTCCGATCATCAACACTTCCAGCCCAATCTGCATCAGTGTAAGCATGAAGAGTAAGATTAGCATTCTTTGGATACCATAGACCAAAGTCTTGAGTTCCTTGTAGATATTTGAAAATTATTTTAACAGCCTGAAGGTGAGACTCTTTTGGATTAGCTTGGAATTGTCCAACAATCCCAACTGCATGCATAATGTCTGGTCTAGTCCCAGTGAGATAAAGTAGACTTCCTATCATTGATCTGTATTCTGGTTGATTCACCGTGGGAGAATCATCATGAGAACTAAGATTGCATCCGGTTATCATTGGTGTACTTACAGGTTTGCATTCTTCCATCCCATACTTCTTTAGAATTTGCTTAAGATATTTTTCTTGTGATAGGAATATACCATCTGCAGATTGATGCACTTGCAAGCCAAGAAAGAATGTTAGTTCCCCAAGTAAGGACATTTCAAATTCTTGCTGCATGACAGAAGCAAATTTTTGACTCATAGACTCTTCGTTACTCCCAAAAATGATATCATCAACATATACAACTACAATCAATAGTTTATCATTTTCAATTTTTGTGTATAAGTTGCTATCAGCAGACCCCTTAGAGAATCCTTGTTGATGAGGATATTTGTCAAGACGATAATACCATGCCCTTGGAGCTTGTTTGAGACCATATAGAGCTTTTTTAAGTCTACAAACAAGATTTTCATCATTTCCCAAAATGAATCCTTCCGGCTGTTCTATATATACTTCTTCTTCTAGATCACCATTAAGAAAAGCAGATTTAACATCCATTTGATAAACTTTGATTTGTTGATAACTTGAAAAAGCAAGAAACATTTTTATGGCTTCAAGTCTAGCTACAGGAGCAAAAGCTTCTTCAAAGTCTATACCTTCTTGTTGAGTATACCCTTTGCAAACCAATCTAGCTTTGTTTCTTACAACATCCCCATTCTCATTTAACTTGTTCTTGAAAATCCATTTAGTTCCAATGACATTTTTATCATGTGGTCTTGGTACCAAATCCCAAGTGTCATTCTTTTCAATTTGATCAAGTTCTTCATTCATGGCTTGGTTCCAACTTTCATCTTTGCTAGCTTGATTGACATTAAGTGATTCAATTGTGGATATAAGTGCCAGATGACTAGAAGATCCCACAAGAGTTCTCCTTGTTCGTACACCTGATTCCTTGTCTCCCAAAATTTGAGATTCAGGATGATTCTTTTGAACGTATCTGGATGGAGCTTTTTCAGATAGATCATTTTCAGGTTCTTCATTGGATTCACTGTCTATATCATTTCTATTTACTGTAGAAGGGAATAAGTCACCATCATCTTCTTTTGTTGTTTGATTTTCTTCTTTAGGGGCTGCAGGAGACTCATCAATAACAACATCAATACATTCAACAATATTTCGAAGCCTTTCATTATAACATCTGTATGCTTTGCTTGAAGATGGATAACCAAGAAATATTCCTTTATCTGATCTAGGTTCAAACTTGCCAAGCTTTTCATCATTGTTTTTGATAAAACATTTGCTTCCAAAAACTCTAAAATGCTTTACAGTGGGGGATTTGCCATACCAGAGTTCATATGGCGTTTTTACCCGAACATGTGCTTTGTTGTGAATGTTTGCTGCTGTATGCGTTGCTTCTGCCCAGAAAGTGTCAGGTGTTCCAATGTCATTAAGCATAGCTCTAGCCATTTGTTGAATTGTTCTGTTCATTCTTTCTACTACGCCATTTTGTTGTGGAGTGCCAGCTACAGAGAACTGTCTTTTTATGCCATGTTTTTCACAAAATTCAAGGAATTCATTTGATGTATATTCTCCACCTCGATCAGATCTGAGACACTTTATTTTTAGATCCAATTCATTTTCAACCAGTGCTTTGAAGCTCTGAAATTTTTCAAATGCTTCATCTTTGTGTTTCATGAACCCGATCCAACACATTCTAGAGTAATCATCAATAAATAAGATATAGTATTCTTCCCCTCGTAGTGACTTTTTCCTCATAGGTCCACATAAGTCAGTATGAATGAGTTCAAGAGGCTTAATTGATGATCCTTCTTTGGCATTAAATCGTACTCTGGTCTGCTTACCGATTTGACAAGATTCGCATAAAATATTTTCTGGTGGATTAATATTGGGAAGATCACGAACAGCTTGAAGTCTGTTTGCTTTTTTGATTTGAGAGAAGCTCAGATGCCCTAGCCTTCTATGCCATAGCCAATTTTCTGAAGATTTTCTCAAGTAACACTGATCTTTGTGGTTTTTCAGTATATACAGGTTGCTTGGATTTCTTTTCCCTTTTATGATAATTTTACCTGTATCAAGATCACGAACCACACATTCTTTTGAACTAAAAACAACTTCTGTTCCTTGATCACACATTTGACTTACACTTAACAGGTTATGCCTTAATCCATCCACATACATGACATCTTTAGCTTTCACCTTTTCTTTTAGAAACACTGACCCCTTTCCTTTAATTACAGCAGGAGTATCATTTCCAAATGTAACTTTCTTTTCCTTTTCTAGAGCATTATATGAAAAAAGTTTGCTTTTGTCACCTGTCATGTGTCTTGAGCACCCACTATCAATGTACCATTGATTTTCTTCACCTTCTACAAATAACGCTATCCCACAATTTTCAACTGATATTTCTTTCTTTTTCCATACTTTAGAGCTTGAGGGAACATGTTCTTTTGGCTGAACCTTGCCCCTGCATTCATATTCTTCATGACCAAAGTTATTGCAATAAGTACATTCAACTTCGTTTTGAAGAGGAGAAAAGTTGTTATAGGTGCTCTTCTTTGGTTCAATATTCATCCTTTTCTCTCTTGCTTCTCTTGTCATGATGGTTTTATATGCAACACATTGAACAGCTTTATGACCAAAATTGTGACATGAGAAACATTGGCCATTGAAGTAGAAATTTCTGCGATCATGAAATCTTCTATTTACCTGTTGGTTGTAGCTTCTTTGAAAGATCTCCCTGTTAGTGTTCCTTGAATTGAGATGATCATGCTTTTCTTGTAAAGATCCTTTGTTCCCTTGCTGAGTGGCTGAAAGTAGTGAACCAGCTGTGGCTGCTTTTAGAAAGTTCGGTGCTGAAGTCTGGGAAGATTCCCCAGTATATCAAGGACCTGTTTTTATAAGAGGAGACCGTTGTACCTTGATAATATCATCTAAGGTTTCTGAACCTTTAGCAAATCTAAGATTGAGATATTTCACTTTCTCATTATCTTTCCTTAGACTTACTACTTCACACTCCAATTCCTCAATGCGTTTTTCTCTTGCTTCACACTGATTTTCAAGAGTCTCTATGATTATGTTCTTTTCTTCTAGGCTTACTTTGAGTTGACTGTTTTCTTCAAGAAAATTATTTTCTTCTAGCGTATCCACAAAAGTATCATTTTCTTCTCTAAATTCTAGTTCACATTCTTTCATGATTGCCCATACCTTTGCACCAAGATTTTGCAGATAAGCTTTTGTTCGTACCATCCCAAATATCAGATTGCTTCCATTGAATAGAGGTGGCTTTATATACATCACTCCTTCTTGACTTCCCATTGCGACGGATCTCCTTTAAGCGATCAAGCTTTTTCACAAGGACCTGCTCTGATACCAATTGTTGGGAAACATACTGAGAGGGGGGGGTGAATCAGTATTTACTGCATATTCAAAACTTTTACTTTTTCTTGCTTCTAAAACCCATACGCTACTTTCTTGATATAGACTCGCGTATATACGTGGATACTCTTTATGAAACTCGCGTATACACAGAGATCTAACTATGTCATTAATTCTTCACTTATTTCATTCCATCATTCATTCATCAGATGTTTAATAAATAGTAAACATGTGCAGTAAGAACAGAATAAACCATCACACAAAGCATCACACATGAACACCAGGATTTTTAGGTGGAAACCCAAGTTGGGAGAAAACCACCGCTGCAGTTGCTCAGCCTTCAATATTTTATTATAGAGAAAACATCTTACAACATATGTGCTGGTGCAGACTCCTACCAGCACGCAGGCACCCACCTGCGCTCGTTTACCAGCCTCTCCTGGAAGGGAGCTCCAACCCCCTGACTCGTTTACCAGCCTCTCCCGGAAGGGAGCTACGACCCCCTGATCTCGTTTACCAGCCTCTCCTGGAAGGGAGCTACAACCCCCTGACTGAAGGCTACAACCCTCAGCACCTCTATGGACCACATTTCATCAATTTTCACACTGGATCCAAAGCTTCCTTTAGGACACCACTTGCAGGCCACGTTTCATCATACTTTCAGACTGGACCCACTCCATACTATTAAACACAGTCAACCATGAAACAGATACATATAACTCACTGACAGATATCAGTAAACCAGCAGAACAGATCAGACATTTCTTACCACAGACTTCAGCAAACCCTAGTTTGCATACGCGCTTTCCTTTCTCTGATGTCGCGTATACACGCGCTTCCGTTTACATAAACCTGTGTATACATTTGCACATAAACTTCACTGCGCATACTTGCTTTTTCTTCAGCGAAGTCGCGTATATACGCGCTTCCTCTGCGGCGAAATAGCATATGGATCTTCAACCATTACAGAGCTGCATACTTCTTCAGATCAGATATTCAGTTCAGATTTACCCTTTTACTTCAGACAGATGTTCACCTCATCTCAGATCTAAGCCTTCCATAAACAGATCTAGCAGATATAAATACATTCCAGATCTAGATATTCAGCTTCATCATTTCTTCATAGGTGCATCATAGATTCAGATCTATTATCAAACCTTTACCCATTCCATACAGATCTACTTCAGAGAGAAGTATTCATTCAAGCTCAGACATCTTGCACCCACACTCATGATTTGCACAATGAATTTCTTCTCTTTATATAGGTTTACCCTTTTTCAATACCATGAGCCCCTTTTTCAATACCATGAGCCAAAACAATACCATGAGCCCAAAAATACATTACTTCCGATGGTATTCCTGGACGGGGTCATTTAGACGAATCATTACCCAAAACAATGGGTCAATACCATGGTGGTTACCCCTGGTTTTGCACTTTATGAGAACTTTTTCCCATATGCGACTTGGAACGTTGTTTCCCGCGTGCATACGCGACTTCTCCTAGGCAAATCCGCGTATGCCTTGAGACATACTCTTTTCACAAGCTGGATTCCTTTCTTCATTGCCTTCTGTAATCACTGTAGATACATCAGTTCATCAAGACATATTCTATCAAGCACAACTTCATAAGTTGTCATCATCTTCATCAAGTGGGTTGCCATTCAAGGACAACACATGTCAACTTTCTCAGCACTCAGCATCATATTGCTAACAAACATCATTTCATATCAGATTTACATCATTTACCAAGTTCATCAGATCAAGACAAACTTCATCAGGTGGTTTGCCATCAAGGACAACACATGTCAACTGTCTCATGTCTTCATCTTCATTCAGTGGGTTGCCATCAAGGACAACACTCTGCATCATATTGCCAACACATCTTTGCCATTTTTATCACTTCTACTGGGATACAAATTCTTATTGAAGTTTGTGTTAGACAAAAATTGGAACACTAATCATTTAAAATGGAGGCGGGAACATGCAGTTGTGATTTTCACTATATTTCAATGTTGAAACTTTTGTATAACATTACATTCTTCTCTAAGCCTCTTTTCAACCTTGTCTTTTGCAATTTCAAAACTTTCACATCAATAAGTGTGTCATCAATCAAAGTTCCCTTATAAATTACAAAAAAAAAAATTCCTAACAAGTTGGCCTTGCTAAATTCATTAGTTTTCAATGTGAATCTCTTAATATGGGATCCTTTTTTGCTCTAATATTTGGACAATTTGTTGCAGGAATAAACATATTGTCACTTAATTCCTTTCCAAATGAATCTCAAAAGTAGACAACATAGTACAAAAGCAATAACTCCACTCATTACCAATAATACTATTTCATAGATACAAAATGACCTATTGTTGTTTGCGAGATAGATGATTGGAAAGCTTGTGGTCTGAAATAGCTAGGATTTCCAATGAAGGACATGACAATTGTTCTATTTGGAAAAGAAAAAAAAAAATTTATTTGGAATTCCCCCATGATATTATTGAAAGAAATTTTCAAATACTTGAGCATTTCCAAATTATTGAGAGTAATAGGAATTGTCCTTAATAGGGAGTTGGCGGAAAGATATAATCTCATAAGACTATAAATTTCTAATTAAATTTGGAATAGAGCCTAACAATGTATTTTAATATAAATTCAATGACATATCAATGAACATGCTACTTAGAAATTTGAGAAATGAAGTCTATATGACTTTCCATTTTGAAATAATAACATATTTATATAATATTTAACAAACCTCTATCCACTTGAAGCTAGAGAGACCAACTTAAAAATAAAACCTTAGATTTCATCACTCACTACTTTATCAATAGTAGCATAGAAAAAAAAATCTCAATCTCTGTATTTCATTATTTTATCAATAAAATTAACTATCAAATTGAAGTGTTGACTAGGATATAAGAACCTTTACTACAAGAAGCCAAACATCTAGATGGTCAACAAGAGTTCTTTTAAAACAACCAAGGTTGAAAGGGTAAGGACGTCTCTTAAACATGTGTGCAAAAACATATGAAAATAGAAAAAGTATAGATAATATAGCTATAATATAACTAAAAAAAATCAAGATTCAAAATTACTAAAAACTATAATAAGTCCTAATTTCATAATATTAATATTCATGCCTTTTAACATGATTTGTAAATCAAAATTGTATTCTTAAAGAATACATTGTGTATCGTACAACATCAAGTTCAATTAGTGGTTCATTAATCTAATTTATAAGAAAATTTCAAAAATCATATTTAAAATGAAAACTCAACTTTTAAAAATTTGTTAAAAATTAAAACAAATTATATATGATTTAAATTGACCAAATTATATATTTAAAAAAAATTAATTGTTATTGATGTATTATTAATTTGATTTATATGAAAATAAATATTTAAAAAAATCACATTTAAATGAATTTTCAATATTTCAACTAGTTATTGTTAACAATATAAACAAATTAGTTATAGTTAATTTAAAATAATAATAATCCATTCACTTATACTACAAGGATAATACAATTAATTTCCTATGATTTTTTTGCTAGGGGCTTTTACTTGGTGGATATGAATATTGATATCATGGATGATAATAATAAATCACATCAAGATGTAAATTTTTCATCTAGTTAATAAAGTGTTACTAAATCATTTAATTTTCACATTAATATTAATTACAAAGATATAGTAAACATTAATAAAAATTTAGTTGAACAATTAAAGATAATATTAAAAAAGAATTAAACTCCAACATAATTCATAAAATCAATTTATTAAGCTAAAATGTGTGTTTAAAAGTCATGGATGTTTTTTTTTAATAATCATAGCCTTTCAATTATAGAAAAGCAAAGAGCATTATTATTTTTGAGACAATTAAAAATATTGGCATTATGAATGGATAATAAAATAAACCAGTTGCAATTCATATAATATTGTGTTGCAAAAGCATGTGTTTTTTCTTTTGACAATAATGGCATATAGATATAAATCTTAATAGACATTTACTTCAACAATTATAAGTTAAAAAAATAAGTGTCATTGTATGAATAATAGTAATATTGAAATCTTTTGGTATTGCAATTTTCACAAACTAAAATGAAGAAGAACTATGGGCATTTGATGCATGTGCGTCACACCTTGTTGCATTCGTATTGCTAAGAAAATTAGATATGCTTTGTCTTAATCTCCTAGAAGAAATTGCATTTCCCTCAAATCATTTCTGACCCTCTCCAATACCAATACTACGTCTCTCATAGTTGGTCGTGTTATCACTCAGATTTTCCTTGAAGTTGTAGAGAAAAGGAAAGGAGTCCGAGGTAACCAAAAACCAACCTTCAGATACAGAATCTAGCCAATCTGTATCCAGAGAGGGCTCTCTCTATAAAATTTAGCTTTGTTTTTAGAAGATATTAGGCTAGTTATAAAGTCCAGGAGTTTTGATTTTGTTTGGGTTGATGGAATTCTTTAGCTGAGATTAAGATCAAGTAGTTTTAGTCCATTGGGCTAATGGAGTCAAAGGATTGGCTGCACTGGCTTAAGTTTTTTAACAAAAGATGGTTTATCAGGGCGAGATAATCAAACTAGAAACAATTATAGATCTAAAATGAATGGAATGGAATTCAAAAGGATGAAAGGCAATAAAGAATCTTTCAACACATTCAGGAGAAGAGAAATAGATTGATTATCAATAAAGAGCAGTTAAGTATTCTTTACTAAATAACCAAAGATGTATGAACTAGACAAATAGGAGCAATTAAGAATTCGCTGTTTAAACCAATTTTAGAAGAAAACATTTAGAACAATAATGACTGAAATCAGATTACACCTAAGTACTTTCTGATTTAACCCTTTTCATTAATTATCAAGATAATGAAAAACAGATGATATTGTAAACAAATATAAAACTTCAAAACATGAGATAGAGATGACTTATTGATCCTTCATTTGACACACAACTCGACAAAAGTCTTCTGCCCCAATTCCTTCGCCTTTGCCACGAAAATTTTCCAAAGCTCTTTATTCCAAAACATTCAATGTTACATCAAAGTCTAAGAATCCACCTCAATATTTCGAATGAGTTTATTTATACAAAAAATCATACAAAATATCTCTTATCAAAACGAGATATAATCTAAGATGACTCACAAATAAGTTATAATAAAAATAGAGACAAAGATGGTCTAATGAGTAAGACAAGAAGTAATCCGATGTTGTGCTTTTTTCCTCCTTTGAGAATGTGGCCGGAGGCAAAAAGGACCTATATTTTAGCTCATCGTTGTCCTCCCTCGTACCTTTTGTTTTAACTGACTTGCTTCACTGATACTCTTTGTTCTTACTGATACACTTTAACTGAACTGATACTCTTTGACCTTTGTTTGTCCCTTTATCCTTTATACTGTAGTAAATAGGCAAAATTTCATATAAGGATAAATTTTACAAAATTTCCAACATATCTTCCCACCATTTATCTTCTGAGAGGCTTGACTACAATTTTCTTTGACATGATAAAGGTTGGCGGACTTCAAAAATTTGAAATTCGAATTTTCTTCATGGAGGGTGTATTTGTTTTTTGCGTACAAAATAATGAAAACGACGCGAATTTTTGTTTTATTGGCAAAGTCAAATGGGCGGGGGGCGAATTTTTATTATTTTAATAAATGATGTCATCCTGTACGGGAGATGAGTCACGGGGGGAAATGTGGTAAGTGGTTTATTCCGCACCACTTTTGAGGGAAGGCGGTTTTGGGTGGAGAGGGAGCGAATCCATAGAACACACGACACGTGGCCAAGGTACTATTTGAAAACCACTGGCATTTCGCGCGTTAACGTTCGGATCAGAGATGGCCAGCGAAATCGATAATAGGCGTTGATCTTGGGTCAGTTAATCGGACGGTGGTCGGGGCGCGGAGATGACAGGAATTTAATAAGGCGGGCTCGACGCATTTTATTATTGATTAATCGCATTGGGAGTGATTAGAATGGCGGGTTAGGTTCTTAATTAATCGTGGGGATTAATTAATTCCTCTGTATACGATGAAGGTTCGGGGAGGAAAAATATACAAGGGATGGTTTATTTTTGTTTTAAAACACGTAATAAAACATGTTTTAAAACATTTTTTAATGTATTTTTATTATATGATAACTAAATTAGATTAATCCAATTACCATAGGGAGCGGGATTAATATATAATGATCTATTTTAACCAAAGGGGGTATAAAGTGGGTTTTTTGTTTGAACGAGTGGGGATTAAATACTTTGGTTAAAACTATAATATATGGGTTTTTTGGGATATTATATAAAAAGGAGTTATATATAATAGGAGAAGGTCATTTCTATAAGGAGTTAATACATAGAATCAATGTTAATATGAAAAAATGAGCTGAAGCGCTAAGTATAAAACATTAAAATAATGTATTTAACTTATGCTTACATGAACAGGGTTTTTATGGAATATTGCATGATTTTCCTAAGTAAAATGGGATTTTACTTAGGAAAAGATTATTTAGAAATGAATGAGTGATGGTGAATGATTTTAAGTATTTAGGTTTTTCCAATTATTGGGCCGAGGGTCCGGTCCCTCCAAAAGTCAAGGAAATTCCTTGAAACCCTCTAACTTTCAAATGCCTTAGTACTTAGGGGAAATTAGTGAAATCTTTAGGGAAAATGAGAGGGGAAGTTAATAATTTGACTTTTCTTTGCTTTGAAACTCTTCCAGTGGAGTGTCTGCCTTTTGCACTTGTGATGAAAGTAAAAGATTTAACACATCTAAAACCATTGATCATCACATGTAATTCTGCAACATCATCTACCTACCCTACCTACTTTACTCTACCGTTTTTTCTTCTTTATTAGGGTGCACTTAGACTGGCAAACCCTTATCAATTTTCTTTCTCTTTTACATGGAAAGCCTACCTAAGTCTACACTTATTACATCCAAGGGCTCAGATTAAACTGTTGAGCTCCTTTTATTCACTCTACCTATCTACTTATCTGCCAAGATTAAACAGTTTGGTCAGATTTTATTCTCCATCTCTAAAACATGAAATTGAAAAATGAACTAGCCAAGCTTAAACTGTTTGACCATTCATCAATTGTGGCAAAAGTTTAACAAGCTGCACACAATTTTGTTTATTATAGAAAATGAAATAGTAGTGGCATTTAGACTTGCACACTTTCCTGGTCTATTTTTGTTTGGGGTTCATTTCTTTCACTTTTTTGACCATTTTTATTTTTTCACCCTTTGATTTTTCTTTTAGGGTATACCCTCTTTACATTTTTTAAATTTTTTGATTTTTTGAAAATATGGAAACCTTTGCAACAAGAAAAGGTATGAACATATTACAAAGCTCATTAAGTTAATCATTAAATATGACACCTATTGGTATAGGAGTCTGACACTGGCTCCACTTGGGGATGGCTTTTCTTGGTGAAAAGTCAAGAACAGCAGGTCAGATGCCTCAAAATGTGATCCAGGTGGATATTGATGGTCACCCGCCTATTCCACTTGGGGCTCCACCATTGTCTATTTCAGTTTTTCAGTTTCAGCACAGTTTACTATTTTTAGCAGTTTTTTGGGTCCTAAACTTCCGGAGCCGTTTTGAGGCCCTAAACGACGTTTTTTTGGGAAAATGGAGGGCAACATGGGTCCATGGACCAATGTTGCCCATTCCAAATTTGTAGTCCTTGGATAGATCTTTCTAACGAGGTATGGTACGCGTCAAACGGAGATCGTATGCCAAAGTTACGCCCCTGGGAAGTTGAAACACCAATTTACCCAAACGGGGCCCATAGTTTTGGCGCTTCATCTCCTAGGGTTAGGGTTTTGGCTGTTTATGATTTCCTATTGTTTCTAAATGATAAATAGGCCCTCGAGCCTCATTGTAACACAGTTCAGAGGCCTGTAGCCGCCACATATCTTCTCAGAGATAGCTACCAGCGCCCTAGCTAGTTTTATTTCCATTCTGTCTGTAAGCAAAATTCAGTTCGTTGATATTAATGAAATGAAGTGTTATTTCCGCTGCACTCGTATTTATGTTTATATGTTTATTCGTTGCGTTCCCCGCGTACAACCGATCAATGGCATCGCAGCGGTCTCGCTTTTTTTCTCAATCCTTTCTTTGCATGTCCCCAACGAGGTCGGGTGATAAGGAGCTAGGGCTTCGATCTCGGTGGAACCTTTGCAAGATCGACTCGCAAACCTCGACGACGCCCATGGGGGACGAAAAGAAAGATGAGGGAGCAGTGAGGATCCTATCAAAATATTGCTCGAGGAGGCCCTCGAAAGACAAAGGAACGTTTGATGATGGATAACTTTGCTCGCATCCTTCAACGACCACCCACCTACGGCAAGATTCGCATCCAAACAGCCCACTCGGAGGCGCGAATTCTTTTAAGGTACAAGCAATCTGACATTCCATATTTGAGGGTCAACACATGGATGTCAGAGATAAAGGTAGTTGAATATGTTAGAAGGATATTTCTGTTCATGACTTCAGACCGAGAAGATTATTTTTGCACTCCTCAAAGCTACCCCCCCCATGTTAAGGACTCGGTGGGAAACCCATCAGGAGTAATGAAGACCATTAACCTCTCTGCTCTCACTGCACTAACTTGGAATTCTTTCCGAGACGCCGCCACATGAACAAGACTATCCCGTGGGAGCTATGAGGACAAGTACATACAATGACCACGCCACACAAATAAAAGGATCAGATGCATGAGTTAACGAACTGCTCCATACTCCCCACAAGACAAAGTTGGGTATCAAAGATTCAGAGAACATCTAGCCGTTAAAGTATCGCAGCCTATCCGCACAAATACATTCGAGAGTAGAAATGGAGTTCCCACATCTCCTCGCTTGGTACGTATACCGGTATGCCAAGATTGAGCAGAAATCTGCCAAGAAGCTAGACTTTGATCTCTGCGAATCAAAAGCAAGGGAAAGGTGCTTCAAAACCGCAGTAAAACAAAGGACCAAGCCAAGGCATGGCGCTTAAAGACAACTCATCGGGCTACAAGAAAATAATGGGAAGACCGCAAAGCCAAAGAAGATATCAGAAAGTGGTGTGAGTTCCATATATCCCACTCACAACACAGTGAGGCCTGGCCAAGGCCGCTAGTGGCCGAGATGCAGGGCTTAGGCCGATGCATGCTTCCGACTTCTAAATCAACCTGAAAAGGAAAATGAAAAAGGAAACAAATTATTGATGCGGAGCCTCCACCTCACTTCTATGGCTACCGCAAAGATCCAAAAGGAGGAACCGGAAGATCCGTAGGAGGAGGAACGTCTTTCCACTCCCATATGGGTAAAGGGTCCCCAGACAGCTCATTGTCGCACAATGGGAGCCAAAGAACCTCTATTTCAAAGCAGACGCCGTGAAGTAGCTGGCTGCTGAATACAGCCTCACCCACATCCATACCTGGGTGGCTTCACTCAAGGATGAGATCTCCAAGCACACCGCGTGTCGCCTTCCCTATAGCATCGCCCTTCACTAGATGAGGTACTTCAGTGTGACGTTGCTCCTATTGATGTTTCTCGATGTATTATTAGGACAACCATACTTGTGGAAGCGCTTGTTATGTATGAGTCTCGGCCTCGTGTCAGCATGTTACTTTGGGAAATAAGTTGCAAGGTGATACCAGAGGTACCACCTCCCGTCGTTATCTCTTTGGTTATCAACAAAACAATGCAAAAGAAGCTCATTTCCCCAAAACCAGAAATTCGTTTTCCGATGATCTCATTTCAGGGCAAGAAGAAGACCTGGGGGTCACTCTACCTCCGCACATTGCCTCGCACAACAACAACAAATGGATGAGGTTTCAGGAGGAGTACAAAGACATATTCACCTCACCCACAAGGGTTCCTCTCAGACCGTCAGTCAAACACCCGATCGATCCGACTCCCTATATACCACTACCTACGAACTACCTATCGGTGCCTGGTTTCGTAGAATGATGAACAAGAGGCGCATTCAAGAGTCACAGAAGGTCACATCGCATCAAGTTCGGTCGCCTCGTGGGAGCTCCACCGTGAGCAGGCAGAAGAAGGATGGGACGTGGAGACTCGTATCGACTATCTCCAAGGCACTGAATAAGATCATCAGGTCTGGAATAGGTACCCAATCCTGCTGATTGGATGACCTTCTCGGATCAACTCAAAGGTGCAAAATATTTCAGCAAGATTCACCTGAAGTCCTGGTACCACTGTGCACCACCTAACCCTCCCATGTGTGGAAGACGGCCTTCAAAGCCAAGGAAGGCCTTTTTCTAATGGCTGGTCATGCCTTTAAGTTGATTTAATGCTCCACCTTCATGAGGATGATGGATGACATTCCAGGCCATTCACCAACTCATTTGTAGTGGTGCATTGATGATATTCGATCTTCACCTGCACTTTGGAAGAGCACCTTCACCACACTGACAAGTCCTCCAAACACTCGCAACATAATTTGTGTGCCAATTTGGAGAAGTGCACTTGGCATGACCCAGGTTCAATATCCTGGGATACATTATTGATGGAGGTGGGCAAGGGATCCTACCAAGATCCAAAGTCATCTGGGATTGGCCACCCCCAACCATCATAAATGTAGAGCTTCTCACACTTTCTCTCGGGTCTTGCTAATTTATCGGAGGTTCGTGTTGGGATTCTCTCATATCACTTGGCCCTTTGAGTCAAGTCACCAAGGGATATTTTAGAGCAAAAATTTTTTTGCCTAAATCCTCAATTAAGGCGTTCACGTAACTAAAAAACGCCCTGCTTCCTCGCCCCGTTCACTTTACTGTACTTGCATCAACAGTTTGAGACTCTGAGACAGATGTGCCTCCCGACTATGCTATTGGGTATGCCTCATTCAACAGGACATCCAAAGTATATATTTCATGTTGAGACATTGTTTGACACACCTCGCAGTACCCCACATATGACAAAGAAATGTACTCCATTGTGCAAGCTTTTCACAATGGAAGCATTACATTTTGGGGAAGGAAACAATCATCCATAAGGCATCACGTGCCCCCGTAGTTCATACAGACATGGTGCTTAATGATCGCCATCGTAAGGGTCTACATATCAGTCAGCTTCATTTGAACATCAAGTATAAGAAGGGAAGCACCACCATGTTGCATACCGCCTCGCCGACCACCGATCGTGGCGCCTACCATCAGACGACTGTTGCAAATAGACTTCTCACATTGGCCGCTTCTCTATGAGTGACCTGACTGCCAAACTTACAAGGCACTCGGGGGTATGCAAGTTCCAAATTTTCACCTCCAAGATGCACTCTCTTATGTCACATGGGACACCCTGTGTTCCTTCAAGCGAGGCGTGCCAAGATGAGATATGGGGAAGCACATCTACAAATTTCAGCCGCCGGGCATTTCGGATCGAGAAAACAAAGAGCAACTCGTTGTGGCGTTTCTATTGGCCGAACCTTCGAAGGATGTCGAGAAGCACATCGATCTTGCACTCGTCATGCCACTTCAAACCGACCATCAAGAAAAGCAAGGCCTATATATTCCTCACTACCCCTAGTTTCCATCTTTGGGAATCCATCTCATGGATTACATGTCGCCCGCTTTCTACTAAGCAGAAATGGGAATGTGTTTTTGTGTCGTCGATTCTCGAAGATGGCCACATTATGGCGGTCTCTAAAGAAGAATATCACAGCAAGCCATCACAAACTCTTCTTTGAACGAGTGTGGTGCACTTTGGGATCCCAGACAATACCATATATCGTATCGGGATAGCAGGTTCTTCAAAGACATTTTGGTCCACTGGTCGATGCTGGATACTAAGCCACTAAGTCCATGCCTTTCCATCCTGCCCAGGAGGGCTTATTGCAGGTCGCCACGTAATGATTGCAATACATTCTGCATGTACAATTCAAAAGCATCCACGCACACGGGACGAGAGCCTCCTTATGTACAACATAGTTATAATCGGTCTCTCCACAACAACTGCCAGGTCTCTTCGTGGGCTTGGGATTCCACCCACCGTGCCCCCATTGACGTAGCCATGCCATTTGGTACCGCTCGTGCCAATTCACCATGTCCGGGTCAAGTTGACAAAGCTATAGTTTAATAGCGCATTCAACACATCCGCCAATAGGTCATATATTGGATGCAGCCAATGCTAAGTACAAGCAATGCCAAATATTTCACACCTGCATACACAGCCCTCCAGGTGGGTGACAAAGTATGGCTACATTTGGTATGAGCCGCCATCGGGACCCCACCGCAAGCCGCCTACCCGCCAGGCCGTACACCATCACCAAGGCTGTAGGGAACAAATGCATCTGTACTCGTATTCCACCATCTCCTTTGGTCTCCAGCACCCTACCAATGTGGATCGCCTTCTGCCCTTACTTCCCACCTCTATTGGACACCTCGATGATTTAACAACTCCATACCAATCGTAGTTAAATCAGACCGCATGGAACAAAGCACTGCTGCATTGCATCATGAAATGCAAATCACAACACTCACAACAGGTAAGATCCAACTAGCACGTGCTACAAGCCGCCAACTCCTCGCACTCAAGGAAAGTGGTTCACCAGGACCAAGTCTGCCAGAATTTCCTCATCTCATGGAGGAACTTACACGCAATGGGGACCATTAAGCCTGGAGCAGAGAGTGAATGATCCAGGTGATTGATGGTCACCCGCCTATTCCACTTGGGCTCCACCATTGTTCATTTCTGGGCTTTTTTCATTTTGATTGGGCTTTACTATTTTTATATTGTCCTAAACTTCCTGGGAGTCGTTTTTGAGGCCCTAAACTATCGCGGAGGGCCTGAGGGGGAACATGGGTCCATGGACCATGTTGCCCATTCCAAATTTGTAGTCCTTTGACAGATCTTTCTAACGAGGTATGGTACGTGTCAAATGGATATCGATACAAAGTTACGCCCGGGAAGTTGAAACACCAATTTACCCAACCAGGGCCCATAGTTTTGGCACTTCATCTCCTAGGGTTAGGGTTTTGGTCAAGTAGATTTCCTATTGTTTCTAAATGATAGGACCTCGAAACCCCATTGCAAACATACGCTCACAAAGGCCTCGTAGCCGCCACATCTCTTCTCAGAGATAGCTACTGGGCCGCCTAGCTAGTTTTATTTCCACTTGGCTCAGAAGTAAAATTGGGGCTGTTGATATTAATGAAATGAAGTGTTATTTAATCGCATCTCCGTATTTATGTTTATATGTTTATTCCCATATGCCTCGCATAAATCTGGATCAAAATGCCTTTTCTGAACTATGGAATCTTCTTTCTTCTTGCTTTTTCTCAGATATGACAAAATTTCTCGTTTAGGGCCTTCTTCTAAGCCTAACTCCACAATTTACCATCCAATCAAAACTGATGCATTACAAAGGATATAGTATATACATGTCGTAAAATAGAAATATCCTAATAGATAGGATCAAAGTAATGCTTTAACATTCAACCATTTACTGGTCCATCTTCAGTTTTTGAACCATCCAAATTTTTTAGAAAATAGGTATTATTTCCTTGTAAAGCATGAATGATGTAAGGTCATTTCCATAAGAAGTCAAACTTCCCATGTTTCCCTTTATCCTCTCTTCTGGAATCCCATCTTAAAACTTTGTCTCCTAGTTGAAAATCTTCTGCCTTGGTCCTTTTTTCAAACATTTTTGCTGTGGCTGAAAATCTTGAATTGAATATAGTCCTTTTTCTGCAACCTGAAATTTGATCCTAAACTAAAAACAACACATAAAAAAATTTTCAAACCAACTTAATGAAAAAAACTAGCCGAAAATTGACAACTATGCTCAAAAATTCCGAGCTTATTGACACTCATCTATCTACTCAATCTACTAAAAATATTATTGAATCAGTAATACAAAAATGCCAATGAAGCCAATCAAGTAGTCAGAAATAAATGGATAACTTGATTGCTCGTGATCAAAATTGGAAGTATATTATGATCATGTGCCTTTATAATCAACGATAAGATGAAATGGCAATTGTTGATATATTTGATCCTCATAGATAAAACATATTAAAGATTTGAGGTCAAAATATTCTCCATATAATTTGCTATAGGATCATTAAAAGCATAATGTATGATTTGTGTTTCTAGGCCTTCAATGACTAGTTGCTCAATTGTATTCTCAATATTAATCCTTGAAATTATTTCTCACTTTGTGTTTGAAAGAATAATCATCCTCAATATGCAAGTCAAAAAAGATAGTACAATTTCCTCTTGCTTAGAGAAGGAAGATTTTCAAAGAATTCTTTAGGATTTAAATTGTATGACTCAATTTTGAGAATGCAAAAGTTTGATTTCATTTTCATAATTTCTAAATTATCTTAAGAACACATATTTTCGCTTAGGAGAATATTTTCTTGATTTCAAAAGAAGAAAGAAAGCTCTAGAAAATCCTTATCGTTTAAGTTCTAATATCTCATCCCTCAAAATAGCTAGTGATTGTTCGGGAAATTATCTTGAATTGGGAGAACATAATTATCATCATACTGATCATATTTAGGCAAATTTTCAGAAGAAGGAATGTCATCAATTATAAACAATGGATCAACAGATTTTTCTTCCAACAATCCTAATATATCTTGATTAGATTGGTTGTATTCTGTTTGAAAATCATTGTTTTGTTCAATGGGCTTGATATCAAGCAATGCGCATTTTTGGGAAGGTAGAATAACATGATCATCAACTTGTTCTTCTGTCCCTTCATGGATAACAACTTTTGTACATTCATCAACATTAGAAGAAGTAGAAACAATTTCTTCATTATGTAAATATTTTGAGGATGGTTGCATGTTTAGAAGAAAATTGATTTCTTCTTCGGTGAGTGGGAATCAATTCTTAGATTGGAATGACAGCTTTTTCTCTATCTAAAAATTGATCATGAAGTTGATTATTGTCTTTAACTCCATTCAAAACATTAAATGAAACATCATTTGTTAATACGAGGGGTTTTGTGGATCTTGATTTATCTCCATTTATTTCATCTTTGTTTAACTCCTCTTGATTATTATGACATTTAACTTGAGAATGAAAGTTTTGGACTTCTTCTAATAAATCTTCAGAAACCAATTTCCAAAATCTTCATCAATATTTTTAAGGTAATGTATAAGATCTTCAAATTTTTGATCACAACAATTTTCAGCTAATGATAAAGATGGAAAATCTTTTTTGTAATGTCATAAAATACCTTATGAAAATCTTTTAGAGAAAACAAAACTGCAGGGTGTTTGAGAGCTTCGTACCATTCCCTTGCTTTTCCTTCTAAGGTTCCCATGAATATCTTCATGAGGCAATCCTCATGCCAATCACCCTTCAATCTTGATGAGTGTATATGAAATTTAACGAAATGCAACAAAGGATTATCAGTATTCTCATCTTGAAACATGGGCAGATTTTCACCCCAATTTACCTTCGGTAGTTGTGTGGAAATTCAGGTATGTGATTTCTGCTCATGGGAGCATATCTTCGTTTTATTCTTGGATCATCTCAAAATCGGCCCATAATGAAAAGCCACTTTATCTGACAACCAAGTTAGATATTTATATAAAATACAATACATATTGAATCTTAATGAGAAAAGAACATAATGTCTTGGATTAAGATCCTAGTTTGAAAGCCTGATCTTTCCATATTGTTCTTCCAAGTTCATTCCTCTGAGTCTAGTAGTGAAATTTATTTTTGGAGTCGCTGTGGATGATTTTAACCTTTGTGTGTCCGATCCCTATCCACCATCATAGATCAGATCTAAACCTCGTAAAACAATTTGAAGAAAAAGTTAGTTCTTCAAGAAACCAAATTTTGATTATTTTATGATTATTTTGTTTTTTATGAATTTTTCAAAAACAACTTCTATGATTTCTTTAAGAGGCTTTAGATATGAGATTTAAAATTTCTTAAAGACTTATTTGACAAGAGGAACTGATCAAGTATTTGAAACCAGATGTTCAATCCATAAACTAGACCGGAGATAGACTAAAGCAGCATTTATTTACTTTTGCAATTGTAAAGCAAGAGCAATTTCAAAGGCTTTACCTGCCAATTCAGGTTCGTCTGTAGTTTATAAAATAAACGATAGTGAAAAATAAATTATTCAGATCCCCAGTGTGGTCGCCACTATGTTATCACTCAGATTTTCCTTGAAGTTGTAGAGAAAAGGAAAGGAGTCCGAGGTAACCACAAACCAACCTTCAGATACAGAATCTAGCCAACTGCATCTGCAGAGGGCTCTCTATAAAATTTAGCTTTGTTTTTAGAAGATATTAGGCTAGTTATAAAGTCCGTGAGTTGATTTTGTTTCGTCGATGGAATTCTTTAGCCGAGATTAAGATCAAGTAGCTTCAGTCCATTAAAGTTAATGGAGTCAAAGGATTGGCCGCACCGGCTTAAGTTTTTTAAATAAAAAGGTTTATCAAAAGGCAAGATAATCAAACTAGAAACAATTATAGATCTAAAATGAATGGAATGGAATTCAAATGGATGAAAGGCACAAATAATCTTTCAACACATTCAAAGAGAAGAGAAATAGATTGATTATCAATAAAGAGCGGTTAAGTATTCTTTACTAAATAACCAAAGATGTATGAACTAGACAAATAGGAGCAATTAAGAATTCGATGTTTAAACCAGTTTTAGAAGAAAACATTTAGAATAATAACGACTGAAATCAGATTACACCTAAGTACTTTCTAATTTAACCCTTTTCGTTAATTATCAAGATAATGAAACACAGATGATATTGTAAACAAATATAAAACTTCAAAACATGAGATAGAGATGACTTATTGATCCTTCATTTGACACATGAACTCGATAAGTCTTCCGCCTCAATTCCTTGTCCAAGCTTTTAAGCAATTTAAAAAATTTCTCTGAAAGCTCAGATTCCAAAATATTCAATGTTACATCAAAGTCTAAGAATCCACCCTCAATAATTCGACCAGCCATTATACAAAATCATACAAAATATCTCTTATCAAAACGAGATATAATCTAAGATGACTCACAAATAAGTTACAATAAAAATAGAGACGTATGGTCTCATAGATAAGACAAGAAGTAACCGATGTTGTGTCGTTTCCTCCTTTTTGAGAATGTGCTAGAGGCAGACTCCATATTTTAGCTCATCGTTGTCCTCTTCTCAACAATTTTGTTCTAACTGACTTGCTTCCACTCGATACTCTTGTTCTTGTCGATACACTTTAATCGAACCGATACTCTTTGACCTTTGTTTGTCCCTTTATCCTTTATACCGTAGTAAATAGGCAAAATTTCATATAAGGATAAATTTTACAAAAATTTCCAACATATCTTCCCACCATTTATCTTCTCGAGAGGCTTGACTGCAATTTTCTTCGACAGATAAAGGTTAAGTGTACTTCAAAAATTTGAAATTCGAATTTTCTGCATGGAGGGTGTATTTGTTTTCTGTGTACAAAATAATGAAAACGACGTGAATTTTTGTTTTATTGGAAAATTCAAATGGGCGGGGGGTTAATTTTTTATTATTTTAATAAATGACGTCATCCAGTATGGGAGATGAGTCATGGGGGGAAATGTGGTAAGTGGTTTATTCCTCACCACTTTTGAGGGAAGGCGGTTTTGGGTGGAGAGGGAGCGAATCCATAGAACACACGACACGTGGCCAAGGTACTATTTAAAAATCGCCGGCATTTCACGCGTTAACATTCGTATCGGAGATGGCCGCCGAAATCGGAGCAATAGGCGTTGATCTTGGGTCAGTTAATCTGGACGGGTGGTCGGGGTGCGGAGATGACAGGATTTGGCGAGCGGGGCCCGACGCGCTTTATTATTGATTAATCGCATTGGGAGTGATTAGAATGGCAGGTTAGGTTCTTAATTAATCGTGGGGATTAATTAATTCCTCTGTATACGATGAAGGGTCGGGGAGGAAAAATACGCAAGGGATGGTTTATTTTTGTTTTAAAACACGTAATAAAACATGGTTTAAATCATTTTTTAATGTATTTTTATTATATGATAACTAAATTAGATTAATCAAATTACCATAGGGAGCGGGATTAATATATAATGATCTATTTTAACCAAAGGGGGTATAAAGTGGGTTTTTTGTTTGAACGAGTGGGGATTAAATACTTTGGTTAAAACTATAATATATGGGTTTTTTGGGATATTATATAAAAAGGAGTTATATATAATAGGAGAAGGTCATTTCTATAAGGATTTCCATTACATAAAATCAATGTTAATATGAAAAAATGAGCTTAAGCGCAGTATAAAACATTAAAATAATGTATTTAACTTATGCTTACATGAACAAGGTTTTTATGGAATATCAGATGATTTTCCAAAGTAAAATGGGATTTACTTAGGAAAAGATTATTTAGAAATGAATGAGTGATGGTGAATGATTTGGCACTTAGGTTTTTCCAATTATTGGGCCGGGTCCCTCCAAAAGTCAAGGAATGCTCTCGAGCTCTAATTTTCAATGCCTTAGTACATAGGGGAAATTAGTGAAATCTTTAGGAAAAATGAGAGGGGAAGTTAATAATTTGGACTTTTGCTTTGCTTGAAACTTTCTAGTGGGAGTGTCTCGCCTTTTGCACTTGTGATGAAAGTAAAAAGATTTAACACATCTAAAACCATTGATCATCACATGTAATTCTCAAGAACATCATCTACCTACCCTACCTACTTTACTCTACCATTTTTTTCTTCTTTATTAGGGTGCACTTAGGACTCGAAAACCCCTTATCAATTTTCTTTCTTTACATGGCAAACCTACCTAAGTCTACACTTATTACATCCAGCTCGTATTAAACTGCGTTGAGCTCCTTTATTCACTCTACCTATCTACTTTATCTGCCAAGATTAAACAAGCTTTGGTCGTATTTTTGTTCTCCATCTCTAAAAACATGAAATTGAAAAATGAACTAGCCAAGCTTAAACTCGTTTGATCATTCATTGATGCAAAGTATTGCCTCAAGAAAATTCCATGTATTTTATTAGACTTAGGGGTTTTGTGTTTCTTTCAAGGGAGTTGGTTTCTTATGTAATGATTTGAGTGATTTTAATGAGAATTAATTAAATATTGTGAGGAATTTTGTAAATGTTCTCGAATGTTGGAGAACATGAAAGAATTAGACTAGTTGAGAGTGTATAGGGATTGAGAGATTTAGGAATTAATTATAAATCCTAAATTAGAATTGGTTTCATGATTTTGTGATATAAGAGGATCTTTAGGGATTAGTTGAGTCAAGTGAGGAATTAGAGGAAATTTAGGATTTTGTTGAGAAGATGGAGGAACTGAAACCCCAAAATAGTTTCAGAACCTTTTGTATAAAATGTAAGCCTCAAAGGCATAAAAAGCACAAAATAGGTAGAGAGAAATTTAGGATTTAGAGAGGTAGGGTTTGAATTGTAAGCCTACAGGCAGAATAGGAAAAAGGCCACTGATACAGAAGATCAAGCCAGAGGAAGAATTCCTATGTAAATATTAGTTTTAATACAGAAAAACTCAATTTCTGAGTTTTTGTTTTGAGTGTATATTGTGCGCAGGTGGAATTGACAGGAACAGAGAGAATTCTGTCATTTTATGTTCAATCTATAATTTAAGAGATTGTGTGGTTTGAGGGTGAATGTTCATTTGTTGAATTCTGTGTAAAATTCGCATCGATCACAGAATGGATCGATACCATGGACTTCTAAGTTGGGTATAAATTGTCCTGGATGCATTTAGAAATTGAAATTGACATCGTATGAAGCATTTAAAAGAGTTATTACACACTCTGTTGTGTAAAGACAGTGAAGGAGAACCAGGGGTTTGAAGTCACAATTAAGGGTTTATTGTATTTATAAAGATGGATTTGAACCACATGAAATGAACAATAGAGATTAAGCCATGCACCGAAGAGGGTTTGAAGATTGGATGGAACCCTGGCCTGTTCGAAATCGTGAGTGAACAAAGGGAGAAATTACAAAGTAATGGCGCAGTGGATATGAATTGATGAAGTGTTTAATTATTCACCAAATATGCGAAGGTGTCATATTGAAGAGTGAAAGCGGAACTGTGAGCAACAACATGGCGGAACTATGCGATGGGAACAGTGAAGGCGGAATCGGAAAACCACAAATGGTTTTCGCGTAGGTTTGGAATGGTAAGTGGTAATTTCCTCTCCAACAGCTGACATGTAGCAGTAGAATACCACCCATTTCACATGCAATCTAGTTGTTAAAGTACGAAATTTATTGGAATGCGATATCCGTTGGATATACGCATAAATTAGTTTTGGAGCGCGATGAAAGATCAACCGTCAGATCTATTCAGAGGTTAACAGAAGGGTAAGTTGGTAAGTTGTGGGACTTGGAATTAAAACATTATGTTGGAGATTTGGTTTTTAAGCCAAAGTATGGCCCATAAATGTTTATGTGATTTATTTGGGTTTTAAATGAAGTGGTGGAAGTTAAACGTTAAATGGGTTCGAACTTTGGAATGAAATGAAATGTTATGTTGTGGGCCAAATATTATTAATGTTTATTGGTAATGAATGATGAGCTCGAATTATGGGCCGGAATAACATTCGGATTGGTAAAGCATTGGGCACATACATTAATTTATGTGTTGGCCTGAAGATTTGTTTTGGGTTTATTGCAAAGTCGAATATTTATTCGATATTCATGAAGTGGGTTTTGGCTATGGTTTTAACCATAGGTTTTTAAGAAAGGGAGAAGCTTCCGCACTATTGTTACCCCTGTTTGAAAATTATTTTGGTTTAAAAATGAAAGATGCATTTTTATATGCATCTATAGTGGGTGGAATGGGTTTTGCAGCCTTCTGGCCGCATCAAGTGGTATACCAGCTAGAAGAACTTTGAAAGAAACATTTAATAATCTAATGCATGTGATGAGGGGGAGAAGGAGATTAGATATTAAATCTACTGCCGTGCCAGAGCACACAGAATTGAAGTGAACAGGAATTTGCAGAAATAAATGAAGACAGTCCAATTAAAATACAAATGAATGAAGAGAACAATATCATCTAGAGATCTTGAAGGTGAGATAATTTTAATCTGGTTTAAAATTTGTGATTGCATAATTATGGTTGCATATAAGATGATGACAAAGATTTTGATGATGATGGCAGTGAACCTGATATTCCAGCTAAAGGTTGGATAGGGAGAAAAATTGAAGTACTCTCAATAGAAGGTGAGTTGAGGATATAAACCTAGAGAGAGCATAAGACAATGCTCAAGAGGTTTCAGAAATAGTGAGCCAGTGCTTGCTAAAAGACCAAGTCCAGAGAGGGGATTGGTGAGGTAAGTGGCAGCAGGGAAGACTTGTTGTTGCAGAGGCTTAGTGAAAATCATAGTGAGTGAGAAGATCATGAAGAAAATGATCATGGAGGATCAGAGAAGAGGTTCTACAGAATTCCACAGAGATAAGATGAACGATAGAGAAAGAGATATTGCAGTGATGAAAGTACAACTAGAGGTACTACAGGAATGGCTACAAGAAGAGGAAAACTAGAGAGGAGGATGGATCTTTCCACTAAAGGGAAAGAAGGTAATTTGGCAACCATTACAAATGAAGTGGAGGCAGAAGGAGATTGCCTTATGGAAATAAGAACTCATAATTTTTGAGTCAAAGATGGAATTTTAGGATTCCACATGCAAATATGTTCAAGGAGAAATGCTTGAAGAAGCGAACGAGACTGAAAAGTCTTGTGTTTTTAAAACTAATGATTTGTGTAAGATTGCAGCTACATCACAGGATGATGAACAAGCTTTAGAGTTTGTTAAGGAGAAGAAGTTGAATCTAAATTACGTTCAGAATGATGCTGAGATAGCAAGATATTAGAAACTAAAGGAGACAGAGGGGCCTCATAAGAATATTCAACAGAATATTGAAACAGAGGAATAAGGGCCATCTAATGATTGGTCAAAAACAAGTGAAGGTATGGAAAATTGTGTAAAGTTTCCAATTTCTACTCCAATTGAAATTGTTGAGTTATATAGAAAGTTAGATCTTCAAAGAAGAGAGTTGAAAAAGAAGAGGATCTACACTCAGGATAGATTTTTTAATGTGAAAGATGGAGAAATTGTCATAAATGATAGTCAGGAAACAGAGGACAAGGATGTGAGAGTTCAAAAAAGTGAAATTGCAAAGAAATAAGTGCATTGTTGTGAGCCAATGCAGAGAGACATTCATGAAATAGATGATAAGAAGGAGAGACTAGATGACAGTCTCATAGAGAATTTAAATCAACATACTGATGTGCTAACAAAGGATTTAGATGAAAATTCATAGCAGCATACTGAAATGTTACCAGAGGAGGAAGAGGTATTGAAATATTGTATTTTTAATACTAATAATTCATGTGTTAATTATGCAGGCAAAGAAGGACAACAAATGAAAAATTTCATAGAATTTAATGAAAAGGAAACTATGTTAGATGAAAACATAGTGGAGAATCATCATTCTATCATGGTCATTGGAACAATGGAGATAACCTTGGAAGCTGGGAAGAAAAACAGTGGAGATTTTCTGAGTCCTGAAAGAGTATTAGAACTGTAAGAAGAAGATTTGGTGACTGGATCATCAAATGAGACCATTGGTTCTTGTAATTTTGAAATTGACAATTTGAATGTGTTTACAAGTGTTGCAGAAGACAATCCATCTCTTGGAGTTGTCTTGAATGAAGATGAATTATTGCAGCAGAAAGAAACCATAGATTCCTTATTTAATAAGGAGAACATCTACAAGGAAGATGAGACAATCACGTCTCATATGAAATAACTTGTTACTGTTGATGACAAGGAGGAGTTGGCTTGTCTGATTGACCAAGAAAAGACTGTAGGATAGATTTTTAGAACTCCCACAGTGATGGAGAATCAGAATTATATTCTGATAAAAGATGAAGATACAATGTTTGAGGAACTTAAATTGATTTCCAAAATCAATCAAGGAGGTGATGGACAAATACTGAAGATTTTCAAAGAAGAAGAAGAAGGATATGATGAAACTAAATTGCGGCATATTGATGATGTGAAACAAGTTCAACATAAATGGCTAAAATTTTTGCTAGAAACATTTCAACAAGAGAAAGGAATTGCAGACACTGAAGTGAAAATTCACGAAGTTGTAGAAGAGGCAAGAGTAGATACTAGTTTGTCAAATTTGATTATGCTTACTATTATACAAGGAACAGTGAATGATTATGTTGTTGTGATTAGAGAATCATAAGATAATTTATTTTTTGAAAATAAATTTGCATGTAGTGAACAGAAGAAGAATGTTGCAGAGGGAGATATCTTAAGAGATATTCAGGAATTTTGGGAGGTAGAAACATCTATAGCAACAAAAACAACAACAGAAATGTTAGCAACATTTGCAACAAAAACAACAAAGGTAATAGTATTGGTAAAACATATGCAGCAACAAAATCAACAGAAATTGAAAGCAACAATAAAACGCAGAGTAATTTCCAGACAGAAGATAAACTGGACATAGAGATTGAAAACATAAGGAGGTTGATGATGAAGGTGTCTCAAAAAAAGAAAGCAGCAAGAAAGCAAAGAAATTACACCAAGGAGAAGATAAGAACAGAATGTGAAAGCATATATAGTGGCAAGATGCAGAATAAAGTATGGAAGCTTGGAAAAGTGCAGTTGGAGAATAATGTTGCTATTAGACAATAGCAAAACAGAGTATGGGATCCAGGAGGAATTCACTTTTTAAAAGAACATGATCAGGAGATCATGATTATTTTTGACCTTGGGAGCCTGATGCAGGGGCATTAGGCTCAAGAAAATTCCTTGTATTTTAATAGACTTAGGGGTTTTGTGTTTTCAAGGGATTTGATTTCTTATGTAATGATTTGAGTGATTTTAATGAGAATAAATTAAATATCGTGACGAATTTTGTAAATGTTCTCGAATGTTGGAGAACATGAGAGAATTAGGATATTTGAGAGTGTATAGGGGTTGAGAGATTTAGGAATTAATTATAAATCCTAAATTAGAATTTTCTTCATTATTTTGTGATGAAAGAGGATCCTTAGGGGTTAGTTGAGGCAAATAAGGAGTTAGAGGATATTTAGGATTTTTTTGAGGAGATGGAGGAAATGAAACCAAAAATAGTTTCAGAACCTTTTGTATAAAATGTAAGGCTCAAAGGCATAAAAAGAAGAAAATAGGTAGAGAGAAATTCAAGATTTGGAGAGGTAGGGTTTGAATTGTACGCTTACGGGCAGAATAGGAAAAATGCCACTGATACAGAAGATCGGGCCAGAGGAAGAATTCCTATGTAAATAATTGTTTTAATAGAGAAAAACTCAATTGCTAAGTTTTTGTTTTGAGTGTATATTGCGTGCAAGTGGAATTGATAGGAACACGGAGAATTCGATCATTTTACGTTCAATATACAATTTAAGAGATTGTGTGGTTTGAGGGTGAATTTTCATTTGTTGAATTCTGAGTAAAATTAGCATTGATCACAGAATGGATCGATACCATGGACTTCTAAGTTGGGTATAAATTGGCCTGGATGCATTTAGAAATTGAAATTGACATCGTATGAAGCATTTCAAAGAGTTATTACACACTCTGTTGTGTAAACACAATGAAGGAGAACCAGGGGTTTGAAGTCACAATTAAGGGTTTATTGTATTTGTAAAGATGGATTTGAACCACATGAAATGAACAATAGAGATTAAGCCATGCACCGAAGAGGGTTTGAAGATTGGATGGAACCCTGGCCTGTTCGAAATCATGAGTGAACAAAGGGAGAAATTACAAAGTAATGGCGCAGTGGATATAAATTGATGAAGTGTTTAATTATTCACCAAATATGCGGAGGTGTCGTATTGAAGAGTGAAAGCGGAACTGTGAGCAACAACATGGCGGAACTATGCGATGGGAATAGTGAAGGCGGAATCGGAAAACCACAAATGGTTTTCGCGTAGGTTTGGAATGGTAAGTGGTAATTTCCTCTCCAACAGCTGACATGTAGCAGTAGAATACCACCCATTTCGCATGCAATCTAGTTGGTAAAGTACGAAATTTATTGGAATGCGATATCCGTTGGATATATGCATAAATTAGTTTTGGAGCGCGATGAAAGATCAACCGTCGGATCTATTCAGAGGTTAACATAAGGGTAAGTTGGTAAGTTGTGGGACTTGGAATTAAAACATTATGTTAGAGATTTGGTTTTTCAACCAAAGTATGGCCCATAAATGTTTATGTGATTTATTTGGGTTTTAAATGAAGTGGTGGAAGTTAAACGTTAAATGGGTTCGAACTTTGGAATGAAATGAAATGTTATGTTGTGGGCCGAATATTATTAATGTTTATTGGTAATGAATGATGAGCTCGAATTATGGGCCCGAATAACATTCGGATTGGTAAAGCATTGGGCACATACATTAATGTATGTGTTGGCCTGAATATTTGTTTTGGGTTTATTGCAAAGTCAAATATTTATTCGATATTCATGAAGTGGGTTTTGGCTATGGTTTTAACCATAGGTTTTTAAGAAAGGGAGAAGCTTCCGCACTATTGTTACCCCTGTTTGAAAATTATTTTGGTTTAAAAATGAAAGATGCATTTTTATATGCATCTATAGTGGAGAATGTGGGTTTTGCAGCCTTCGGCTGCATCAAGTGGTATCAGAGCTAGAAGAACTCTTTTGAAAGTTAAAGATTTTTTATTAAATCAGAATGCATGTGTGATGAGGGGAGAAGGAGATTAGATATTAAATCTAATAAGCAGCAGATACACATAATTGAAGTGAATAGGCATTTGCATAAATGAAAGAAGATAGTCCAATCAAAGTACAAATGAATGAAGAGAACAAGGTCATGTAGAGATCTTAAAGGTGAGATAATTTTAATATGGTTTGAAAGTTGTGATTGCAGAATTTTGGTTGTAGACAAGATGAAGACAAAGATTTTGATGATGATGGCAGTGAACCTAATATTCCAGCTAAAGGTTGGATAGGGAGAACAGTTGAAGTGTTCTCAAGAGAAGGTGAGTTGAAGATATAAGCCTAGAGAGAGCAGAAGAGAATGCTCAAGGGGTTCTAAAGATAGTGAACTAGTGCTTGCCAAAAGACCAAGTCCAGAGAGGGGATTGGTGAGGTAAGTGGCAGCAGGGAGAGCTTGCTATTGCAGAGGCTTAGTGCAACTCATAATGAGTGAGGAGCTCATGAAAAAGATGATCATGGAGGATCAGAGAAGAGGTTCTAAAGAATGCCATAGAGATAAGATGAAGGATAGAGAAAGAGATATTGCAGTGATGAAAGTACAACTGGAGGTACTACAGGAATGGCTACAAGAAGAGGAAAACCAAAGAGGAGGATGGATCTTTCCACTGAAGGGAAAGAGGGTAATTTGGCAACCATTACAAATGAAGTGGAGGCAGAAGGAGATTGCCTTGTGGAAGGAAGAACTCAGAGTTTTTGAGTCAAAGATGGAATTTGAGGATTCCACATGCAAATCTGTTCAAAGAGAAATGTTTGAAGAAGCAAATGAGATTGAAAATTCTTGTGTTTTTAAAACTAATGAGTTATGTATGATTGCAGGTACATCACAGGATGATGAACAAAATTTGAAGTTTGTTAAGGAGAAGAAGTTGAATCTGAAATCTGTTCAGATCAATGCTGAGATAGCAAAATCTCATAAACAAAAGGAGACAGAGGGGTCTAATGGAAATATTTAGCAGAATATTGAAGCAGAAGAAGAAGGACCATCTAATGATTGGTCAAGAGCAAATGAAGGTATGGAAAGTTGTGTAAATTTTCCAAGTTCTACTCCAATTGGAATTGTTGAGTTATATAGAAAGTTAGATCTTCAAAGAAGAGAGTTGGAAAAGCAGAGGATCTACACTCAGGATAAATTGTTGAATGTGAAAGACAAAGAAATTTTCATGAATGACAGTCAGGAAATAGAGGATAAGGATGTAAGATTTCAACAAAGTGAAATTGCAGAGAAAGAAGTTCATTGTTGTGAGTGAGTACGGGGAGACATTTTTGAAACAGATGATAAGAAGGAAAGACTAGCTGACAGTCTCATGGAGAATTGAAATCAGCATACTGATGTGCTGACAAAGGAGTTAGAAGAAAACTCAAAGCAGAATACTGAAATGTTGCCAGAGGAGGAAGAGGTATTGAAATCTTGTATTTTTAATACCGATAATTCATGTGTTAATTATGCAGGCAAAGAAGGACAACAAATGGAAAATATCAGGGAATTTAATGAAAGGGAAACTATGTTAGCTGAAAACATAGTAAAGGATCATCATTCTATCATGGTGATTGGCACAATGGCGATAACCCTAGAAGCTGGGAAAAAAGACAGTGAAGATTTTATCGGTCTTGAAAGAGACTTAGAACTGCAAGAAGAAGATTTGGTGACTGGATCATCAAATGAGACCATTGGGTATTGTAATTTTGAAATTGATAATTTGACTGTGTTTATAGCTGTTGTAGAAGACAATCCATCTTTTGGAATTTTCTTAAATGAAGATGAGTTGTTGCAGAAGAAGGAACTTATAAATTCCAAAGAAGGTGAGACAATTATGTCTCGTATGAAAGAACTTGTTACTGTTGATGACAAGGAGGAGTTGGCTTGTCTGATTGACCAAGAGAAGACTGTAGGGTAGACTCTTAGAACTGCCACAGTGATGAAAAATCAAAATTCTATTCTAATAAAAGATGAAGATACAAATTTTGAAGAAGTTGGTTTGATTGCCAGAATCAATCAAGGAGGTGATGGACAATTACTGAATATTGTCAAAGAAGAAGAAGAAGGATATGCTGAAACTAAATTGCAGCATATTGATGATGTGGTTGAGATGAAACAAGTTCAAAGGAAATGGTTGAAATGTTTGTTGAAAACAATTATACCAGTGAAAGAAATTGTAGACACTGAAGTGGAAATGCCTAGAGTTATGGAAGAAGCAGAAGCAGATACTAGTTTGCCAAAATTGATTATGCTTGCTAGTATACAAAGAAGACTGAATGAGTATGTTACTGCAGTTAAAGAATCAAATGATAATTTATTTTTCAAAAGTGAATTTGCAAGTAGTGAGCAGAAGAAGAATGTTGCAGAGGGAGATATCTTAAGAGATATTCAGGATTTTTGGGAGGCAGCAACATTTACAAAAGAAACAAGAGCAACATCTACAGCAACAATATTGGCAACATATGCATCGATAAAAGCAACAGAAATTGAAAGCAGCAACAAAAGGCAGAGTAATTTCCAGACAGAAGACAAACTGGACATAGAGGTTGAAAACATAAGGAGGTTAATGATGAAGGTGTCTCATAAGAAGACAGCAGCAAGAAAGCAAATAAATGACAGCAAAGGAAAAATAAGAACAGAATGTGAAAGCATAGCTAGTGGCAAGATGCAGAATAAAATATGGAAGCCTAGAGAAGTACAATAGAAGAATAATGTAGCTATTGGACAACAACAAAACAGAGTATGGGATCCAGAAGGCAAATATTAAAAGCACATGATCAGTAGATCATGATTATTTTTGACCTTGGGAGTCTGATGCAGGGGCATTAGGCTCAAGAAAATTCCATGTATTTTATTAGACTTAGGGGTTTTGTGTTTTCAAGGGAGTTGGTTTCTTATGTAATGATTTGAGTGATTTTAATGAGAATTAATTAAATATTGTGAGGAATTTTGTAAATGTTCTCAAATGTTGGAGAACATGAGAGAATTAGGCTAGTTGAGAGTGTATAGGGATTTAGAGATTTAGGAATTAATTATAAATCCTAAATTAGAATTTGTTTCATTATTTTATGGATGAAAGAGGATCCTTAGGGGTTAGTTGAGGCAAGTAAGGACTTAGAGGATATTTAGGATTTTGTTGAGGAGATGGAGGAACTGAAACCAAAAATAGTTTCAGAACCTTTTGTATAAAATGTAAGCTTCAAAGGCATAAAAAGCAGAAAATAGGCAGAGAGAAATTCAGGATTTAGAGAGGTAGGGTTTGAATTGTAAGCCTACGGGCAGAATAGGAAAAAGGCCACTGATACAGAAGATCAGGCCAGAGGAAGAATTCCTATGTAAATATTGGTTTTAATACAGAAAAACTCAATTTCTGAGTTTGTGTTTTGAGTGTATATTGTGTGCAAGTGGAATTGACAAGAATAGGGAGAATTCTGTCATTTTATATTCAAGCTATATTTTAAGAAATTATGTGGTTTGAGGATGAATGTTCATTTGTTGAATTCTGTGTAAAATTCGCATCGATCACAGAATGGATCGTTACCATGGACTTGTAAGTTGGGTATAAATTGGCCTGGATGCATTTAGAAATTGAAATTGACATCGTATGAAGCATTTCAAAGAGTTATTACACACTCTGTTGTGTAAACACATTGAAGGAGAACCAGGGGTTTGAAGTCACAATTAAGGGTTTATTGTATTTATAAATATGGATTTGAACCACATGAAATGAACAATAGAGATTAAGCCATGCACCGAAGAGGGTTTGAAGATTGGATGGAACCCTAGCCTGTTCGAAATCGTGAGTGAACAAAGGGAGAAATTACAAAGTAATGGCGCAGTGGATATGAATTGATGAAGTGTTTAATTATTCACCAAATATGCGGAGGTGTCGTATTGAAGAGTGAAAGCGGAACTGTGAGCAACAACATGGCGGAACTATGCGATGGGAACAGTGAAGGCGGAATCGGAAAACCACAAATGGTTTTCGCGTAGGTTTGGAATGGTAAGTGGTAATTTCCTCTCCAACAGCTGACATGTAGCAGTAGAATACCACCCATTTCACATGCAATCTAGTTGTTAAAGTACGAAATTTATTGGAATGCAATATCCGTTTGATATACGCATAAATTAGTTTTGGAGCGCGATGAAAGATCAACCGTCAGATCTATTCAGAGGTTAACAGAAGGGTAAGTTGGTAAGTTGTGGGACTTGGAATTAAAACATTATGTTGGAGATTTGGTTTTTAAACCAAAGTATGGCTCATAAATGTTTATGTGATTTATTTGGGTTTTAAACGAAGTGGTGGAAGTTAAACGTTAAATGCGTTCGAACTTTGGAATGAAATGAAATGTGATGTTGTGGGCCAGATATTATTAATGTTTATTGGTAATGAATGATGAACTCGAATTATGGGCCCGAATAACATTCGGATTGGTAAAGAATTGGGCACATACATTAATGTATGTGTTGGCCTGAAGATTTGTTTTGGGTTTATTGCAAAGTCGAATATTTATTCGATTTTCATGAAGTGGGTTTTGGCTATGGTTTTAACCATAGGTTTTTAAGAAAGGGAGAAGCTTCCGCACTATTGTTACCCCTGTTTGAAAATTATTTTGGTTTAAAAATGAAAGATGCATTTTTATATGCATCTATAGTGGAGAATGTGGGTTTTGCAGCCTTCGGCTGCATTCATCAATTGTGGAAAAATTTTAACAAGCTGCACACAATTTTGTTTATTACAAAAAATGAAATAGTAGTGGCATTTAGACTTGCACACTTTCCTCGTCCATTTTTTTTTGGGGTTCATTTCTTTCACTTTTTTGACCATTTTTATTTTTTCACCCTTTGATTTTTCTTTTAGGGTATACCCTCTTTACATTTTTTAAATTTTTTGATTTTTTGAAAATATGGAAACCTTTGCAACAAGAAAAGGTATGAACATATTACAGAGCTCATTAAGTCAATCATGAAATATGACACCTATTGGTATAGGAGTCTAACAGGTCGTTCATTGGGTGAATCTTTTAGACTCTAGTGCACCCCATAATGAAGAAGGTGTTATCAATGCGACCATGATCCATAAGGCTAGTGAAATTTATTCTCTTGAACAACCAATCATCATTCTCAACGAATGAGCTCCCTTGGTGATCTTATGTTTTATGTTTTCTTTAGCTTCTCTACTTTCATGGTTTTTAGCTATGCTTTGTTTGTTTGGTGCCCAGTTTTATAGTTTAAATTATCATAGTTGGTTTTTTGGAAGTGTGTCATAGAACTTGGTTTTGTGATGTAAACATTTTTTGGATATGGTTGACATGGTCACCTTGATGCCTCAAAGCTTATCATTTGTAAAAATGTTTTTGGAATATTAATAGAAATTTTGGTCGAATATTTCAAAAACAAATATGTAGTGGTGTCAAATGATTTGACAATCTCAATAACATATCCTTTACACTTTGTGTCCATTGTTGTAAAGTGTGATGAATTTGAGTTGAAGGTGATTTGTGTACATTTAATGTGGTTTGTGCTTGTCAAAATTTGTAAGGTTATTTATTAGTAAAGTAAAAAATTATAATAATATTTAAAGTAAAAATTAGTGTTTACAATATTAATAGGTAATTGTAGAAGAACCAAAATATCACAAATAACACTATTTGTATTGATGAAAACAACTTTTTGCTTCTTCGAGGAAGAAACTTCTAACTAAACAAAGCTCCAATCATAGCATGCTTCACAAGACATCTCATTACCATGTTTTTATTTTTTATATAGTTTTTATCTAACCCCATAAGAACTTTCCAATGAAGGAACTCTTAGGGACTAAACAAGGATTGGACATCGAATAAGATTTGGGCACAACAAACCTAAAAATGATGCGAGCTAGATAAAGGTTTAACAGACCTTAAGCACCTGCAATTGTGAGGCTACAAACATAGATAAAACTAGTGCGAATTACTCTAATTCATAAGGCTAGAACAGTGAGATGAAGGTGAGTTTTAGGAGAAAAACAGAGACCTAGAACAAAAGAGAACAAAGGCCTAAAAACAAGTTGGAGCAAGGGTAAACAAAGTCTAAATATATGCAATTTAAGAGCTACAAAAGGGTGAACAAAGATCTTGCACTAGAGCACACACAAAAGGTACAACGAGGCTCCTTACCCCAAGCTAGCACCACAAAAATGAAGCCCAAAACCCAAACAAAACAAGGATTTATTTTACAGCCCATCATAGCCCTAAACCTAGGAAACAAAAAAAATTATGCCACTTTTACGATGTGAAGAATGCCCAAAAAGGGAGTTTGATGAGGAGGTCGAATGCCTCTTAGCTCAGCGAAAGAATCTAATCAAAAATACAAGGTACACCAAAATTTCATAGAACTGAGCCGCCACTACAAGAAAAAAGGACATTGGTGAGGGGCGAAAAATGTCACCATAAGCTCATAGGTGAGGGTCAAAAGAACCTTTGTGACCAAAAACTTAACGTCACCAAAGGTGGCGTCACCGAAAGTATAGGTGTTGTGGTGACATTCAAGATCCGTCACTAATAATGATTTATAATGATGGATAGTGACCGTCACCATTTCATATGAGCAATGGTGATGGACAATAGCTTCCGTCACCAAAAAAATTAATGTCACAAAAGGTGGCATCACTGAAAGTATGTGTTGTGGTTACATTCAAGGTCCGTCACGAATATTGATTATAATGACAAATAATGACCATCGCCATTTCATATGAATAATAATTTTTTTTTGTGATGGGCCTTTCATGGCCATCACTATTGTTGCATTCGTTGACCATCATCATTTCATATTTGGTGAGGGTCAAAAAATCTCATCATAAGCTCATTGGTGACATCAAGGTCTGTCACGAATAATGATTATAATGACAAACAATGACCCTCACTATTTCATATCAACAACAACGATTTATGGTGATAGACATTTCTTGGTCATCACTATTGATGTGTATATATGGTGGCGTTCGTTGACTGTCACCATTTAATATTTTGGTGAGGGTCGAAGAATTTCACCATAAGATCATTGGTGATGGTCAAAAGAGCTTCTGTCACCAAAAATTGATCGTCGTCATTCCATATAAATATCAGGGCACGATGGAATCGAACCACCAACCTCCTACTTGTAAAACAAGTGCTCTTCCATTGAGCTAGCACCCTTTAAAGAATTAGACTTTTAAAAATTATATCTTGAAACTTTATAGATTGTAAATTCTACAACTTCTAATAAATTATAGTCTTGACAATAATTTACTAAACAAACAAAACATCATCAAAGTTGCAGGTCTCTAGCTAATGGCTATGAAAGTTATGAAAAGTGGGTGGAGGGAAAAATAGTTACGTATAAGAGACTCAATATGTTTAGTTGAATACTCAATTAGAATTGAAACTCTGAAGACATTTTTAGCCTAGAAATGACCTATAACTCGCAAATGCACCAAATATTGCAAAGGAAATGCCATAAGTGGATATCATATGGAAGAAGAGCATTGATGAAAAGAGATGCAATATGTTACGGGTTGAATGAAAGAAAAATCTCAACGTTGTTGTTGTTGGGTAAATTTTTATAATTGGGACCTTTGTCTTTCCTTTATCACGTAAATATTAAAATTAAAAATTAGAATGATATCTAAAATTTTGTGCAAATGTGACATAGATCTCCAGGGATATATATATATATATATATATATATATATATATATATATATATATATATATATATATATATATATATCCCCTTCACATAAAGCGACATGCCATTTTGAATTTCACAAGTCCACACTCAAAACATGACAACAACCAACAAATAAAAAAAAATTGAAACTTATCACAGTAAGCGTATCTCCTTTCAGCAGTGAACACCAAACAATAATATAATAATTAGCTCACTTTAAGACTACAACACATTGGAAAAAAAAATTGTGTTCAATTATCTGCCAGTACAAAATGGACTTAATTCTAATGAAGCAAAAGATTTGATACTAAATCACAAATAAAAATGACCAACAACAATGAAAATTTTATTTTTTCAAGATCTTTCCAACAGTCGAGACAGAAAATGCCCCCCATCAATGTTTGTAAGTGAATTTATGACCTCGATAATTTAAGATTCGAGTTTTAATCTCTAGATTATAAAAGACTAAACCATGTATTATTTTCAATGCAATAGTTTATGAGAATCGTGTCAATCCAAGAGGGTTGAATTTTAATGACCCCATACTATAGAATGTGAACATGCTTTGCAAATTTTGTTAGCTCAAAGCCCAAGGAAAAAGCCCCACTACTGAATGGTCATGAGTCCAAATGGCAGGCAGGCTAGGTTTTTATGTTATGCTTAACTGTTATAAAACCAAAGTATAATAAATAATATAATAACCTTCAAAAAAATTGCTTGAGGAGCAACACAAGAGCTTAATCCAAGAGTGGTAGAGTAAAGAGTGTCCTTGGGAAGGTAAGATAGGTTACTTAATGTCCAAAAAATGACCAAAATTACATCAACAAGACTACTAAATTCATAAGTGGTAGTACAAAGTGGGATTTCAAAGGTCATCCCTATCAAATCAAGAATCAGTCCTACTTAAAAATATCTAAGCATGACAATCACAATGCTAAGAAGAAGAAATACAAAGCTCTGGAGCCAAGTACACAATAAGCTTCAATGCATCGAATGCCCACTGTCAAACAGAGGGTATTCCTCTAAAGTCGAAAGGGAAGCTATCCTACCATCTCAGGCTCTAGATAGAAAGCTGGGTAAAAGAGATGGATTTGGTCTAGTTGATGTCTCTCTGTATGGAAAATATGGTTGTCTACATGGAGCTGGTAGAAGGGAGTTGCCTACAAATATAGCTATAGAAATTATATGCACTAAGCATGCATATGTCCTAGATCCACCTGATCTCACACAATTTAACTTTATGCAAGATATTGAATCTATTCCACTTGTTAATCTTTTGCGGAAAATTTAATTGCACACACATGTGAAGCATAAAACAAAAGTATTCAATCGCACATAACACAGTTTTTAACCGAGAAAGCCTGAAGCTGAAAACCCAAACTATATATTATGTAACATGGAGATCATATGACAATCTCATACAAGCATACAAAGCTTATCACAAGCTCTCAGTACAGTACAATCGTCATACACTAATCAGGCCCAATGTTGCAAATCCATGCACTGATCTATGCCACCTGCTAACCTGCCTCCACTGCGCAATATCTGCTGAAGAATAGCTTCGAATGAATTCGAATTACTCTATCCTTGACTGCGCAATCCTCATTGGCATCTCCACTGAGTGTGTGATGCAATCAATGCATCACTATAGTCACAACAGATAGTCTATCTTGCCCTTTCACCTATCTCTCCACTGGTCTCCACTGAAACTGCCATGCAATGTAGTTAACTACTATATTATTCAGTTGATTAATGAGTTATTATTTGTGAATTAATTAACTAATTAATTCACTCCACTCTCACTAGTGTATCAATCAGTTAGACTAGATACAACTAGCTCAACTGAGTCTAACTAAGTTAAACTGAATACAACTCCATAACTACTTCTTCCAACTGTTTCATAACTCTACCACTTGAGTTGTAACTGAGTCCTCCATGCATTAGCTCCAATAAACCCTTAGGAATAGTGTAATTCTTTCTGTCAGCTGATGTGCCACATCTGTGCACTGAACTGAAGTGCTCCAAGAGAATAAGTTGTTGTTTAGAGTCTGATTATTATTAAGAGCTACTAATAGTCAACATGCATCTATTTTTAGATTGAAGATCTATAAATAGACTTCGCCCAATATTCTAAAAATAGAATTTCATCTATTTTTCCAACTTGATCAACCATCCACAAATAGCAGCCTGCAACTTCTGAAATATGATCATCATGTCTAAAAATAGACATAGTCTAAAAATAGACTTGCGCACCCACTTAGCGAAGGCAACTCTTTTCACTAAGCTCATCATCTTGTTGAATCTCAACACTCCCTCTCAATAAGATAGGGATTATCCTTCACCCCGATCCTACCTCTATGGTATTCGAATTTGCTCCTAGTGAGCGCCTTCGTCAGAATATCTTCATCTTGATCCTCCGTAGGAATGTACTGAAGCAACATGATCTTCTGCTGCACACAATCTCTGATATGATGATATCAGATATCAATATGTTTAGATCTATCATGAAACAGAAGATTAACCGAGAGTTTAATGCAACTCTGATTATCACAATGAATCACCGTGGGATCTAAATGTGAACCGAACAAACCAACTAGAATCTTCCTCATCCAGATAACCTCACATGCAGCTAAACTTGCTGCCATGTATTCTACTTCCGTTGAACTGAGTGCCACGGATCTTTGTTTCCTGCTGTACCAATTAACTGTCGTAGATCCGATACTAAAAATTACTCCTAGTGTGCCTTTTCTGTCTGTTGGGCTTCCTTCCCACTCTGCATCCATGAAGCCATGCAACTTCACCTCATCCGTCTGTCTGTACCATAAACCATACTCAGATGTGCCCCTGAGATATCTCAGGACATGCTTGCCCACCTTCCAAAAGAGATTGGTAGGCTTAACCATCGCTTGTGAAAGCTGGTTCACTGCATAGCATATGTCTGGTCTTGTATTGACTAAATACATGAGCGAACTCACCAACTGTTGATAAACAGTGGCATCCACTACCTTTGCCGATGTAGCTTCCTCTTTCTTCCAATTTCGTGGAAGAGGAGTGTCGATAGGCTTGCAGCCTTGCATGTGAAACTTCTCTAGTATCTCCCGAGCATACTTTCCTTGAGACACAAACATTTCACCTTCCCACTGCCATATTTCCAATCCAAGGAAATAATGGAGGCCCAAATCCTTCATCTCAAACTCCTTTGCAATATTTGCCTTGCATGAGTGTATCAACTGCCTATCACCTGTTAGTATCAAATCATCAACATAAATTACAATGATTAAAAGCTTACCCTCCACCACAATCTAGTACAGGTTTGCATCCGCCTCACTCTTGGTGAAGCCAAGTCCAGTGAAATAGCTATCGATATGAGTGTACTAAGCACGAGGTGCTTATTTCAGCCCATACAATGCTCTTTTGAACCTGCACACATGCGACTCACTGCTGAAGATCTCAAATCCTTCAAGCTGCTCAATGTACACCTCTTCCTCAATGATCCCTTTAAGGAACGTAGTCTTCACATCCATCTGATGAATGTGCCAACCCATCTCCACTGATAGAGCAAGGATGGTCTGTATGGAAGAATACCGTGTGACAGGTGCAAAGGTTTCTTCATAGTCAATCCCCTCGATCTGTGAGAAGCCCCGGGCAAAAAATATTGCCTTATACTTCTCAATGCTCCCATCAGCAGCTTGCTTTACCTTATAGATCCATCTTGATCCTACAACTAATTTTCCCACCATCCTTGGAACAATCTCCCAAGCACTGTTTCTGATAATGGAGTCATACTCCTCCACCATGGCATCTACCCATGTGGGCTCCTACGCTACTTCTTCAAAAGAATATGGCTCTGTCACAATACACTTGCTCATAAGAGCCATGTATCCAGTATATCGGTCAGGTGATTGTCTCTGTTTGTGCTGTGATGTAGGGACTCATACATTCTGTGTCGCATCAAGCTTCAATCTCTCAGCTTCTGTGATATGCTTTCTACCTTGTCTGATGTTTGGTTCTGCATGAGTGGAGTCCTCCACTCCATGAATCTCCTCCCATGGCTGATCCACATCCAGATGTTTATCTTTGGGAACAAGAAGTTCCTCTTCCGCATGCAAGTGTAGCTCCCTCTCAAGCGACAACTTCATGGCTTTCACCTCATTGAATTTTATATCTCGTCGCATAACAGTCATTCGACTGTTTGGCAAATACACACGATAGTTGTGGGGTGTTTCTGTGTGCCCCACAAATATCCCAAATTATGCATTCGGCTCTAACTTCTTCCTGGCATCCTTCATCACATGAATGTAAACAAGTGAGCCAAAAATCTTCAAATGAGAAATATCAGGCTTCTTACCAGTAAAAGCTTCCTCGAGTCTACTCATGCCAAGTACTCTATGAGGACAACGATTTTTCACATAAACCGCAGTGTTGCATGATTCCACCCGCAAGTGCATTGGTAGGCCCTGGTCATGAAGCATCACTCGTGCAGCATCCACGATCATTTTTTTCTTTCTCTCTGCAACCCCATTATGCTGTGGGTTATGAGGTTCTATGAGTTCTCTTCAAATTCCTTCTTTGCTATAGAAGTATTTGAATTCACCCGAGATGTATTCACCACCATTATCACTCCGTAGATATTTCACCTGATTCCCTGACTCCTCCTCCACCAATGCCTTGAACTCACAGAACTTTGAGAACATTTCACTCTTCTTCTGCATGAAGAAGATCCAAAGATATACGAGAAAATTCATCAAAAAATATCACATAATACCTATGTTTTTCTATTGAAGCAACCGAGAATGGTCCACACACGTCCGTGTGAATTTTCTCATAATACACCGAAGTACCTGCTTCTCCTTCTCATGAAAGGTGGTCTTCATAAAATTACCCATTTTACATCCCTTGCACTGATCCGACCGTGCAAGAGTACCCTTAGGGAATGCGTAGAAATTTTCTCGCAAAATCTTCAAAGCCCCATGGTGAAGATGGCCCAATCTCCCTCGTGCCATAATTTTCCCTCATCCCGCCACCACTTCTTCTACTTTTCCCACCATTGCAACATACCCATCTACCTCCAAATGCCTTGTAGAGATTCTTAATTCGAACCCCTATCTTCTTGGTTTGACCCGTTGTTTTATGTCGAAGGAAGGCTTTTCCCTCACTAAAAACAACATCATAACCTTTGTCTTCCAGCATTGTGACCGAGACCAAGTTCTTCTTCAAACCTGGAACATGCATGAAATTCTTCAAAAAGAATGGATTACTGGACTCCCTCTCAAGGTAATGGTCCCAATGCTATTCGCATTGTACTGAGCATCATCGCCCATATCTATATGCTTCTGGAGGTCCTTCTCCTCCAAGTCACTAAACAACTCTTTGTATCCCGTCATATGGAAAGATGCACCACTGTCAAGATACCACACCAATCCCATGCAGCTTGAAACCAAGCATGCAATCAAGGAAAAATCCAGCTCAAATTGTGAGGCTAAGGCCTCTCGAGCTGCAGATCCAGCAGCCTACTTATTCTTCTTCTTTTGTGGACAGTTAGTGGTGAAATGTCCATGCTCGTGACAGTGAAAACACTTCACTTTGGACAAATCCTTCTTCTTGCCTTTAGCACCGGATTTTGAAGAAGATTTCTTCCCCTTCCCTTTCCTTGCTTTGGCATCCAAAGCGCAATTCTCTTCATCTTCATTCTTCGATGAAGATCCATCCCTGGTACCCTGCCTTATCTCCTCCTACACAAGATCCAACCAAAGTCGCTCCCATCCCGGCAGTTTCTCCTGTCCATTGACAGAGTCTTCGTAGCTATGCCAACTCTTCAGAAACCCAAGGAGGGCCAAGCTCACCAAGTCTTCTTCATCAATAGTAACCCCCACACTTCCCAGTTCATCCTTGCAGTGGACAAACTTTGTGAGGTATTTTGGAATATTGTCGCCTTTCTCCATTTTTATTTTTTTGAGCTTGTCTTTAAGCGCCAACTTCCTTTGGTCACTTCTGCTTTGGAACAATTCTATCAAAGACTTCCACATTAAGAATGGAGTGGCTTTCCCGTGAAGGTTGGACACAATGTGGTCCTTCACACCTTCCAACAGAATCCTCCTCATCTTTGTAATCTTCCTTTTCCATGCATCAAGTAATGCAGCATCGCTAGATCCTGGCTTAGGAACAATGCTATCGATGAACTCCTTTAGCCCATTATCCTCCAGCACCACCTCCATCCTATCCTTCTAGGCTATGTAATTCAAGCTCCCATCAAGGGCATACTCCAATCTCAACCCGTTGAAAGACATTTCAATGTATACTCGATTTCTGCACCAAGAATCTTCTGTAGCAAATTCGAATTGTCCACCAGCACAAACTCACTTCACAATTGCAATCTTCAATAAAAAATGCTCTGATACCATGTAGAAATTATATGCACTAAGCATGAATATATCCTAGATCCACCTGATCTCACACTATTTAACTTTATGCAAGATACTGAATCTATTCCACTTGTTAATCTTTTGCGGAAAATTTAATTGCACACACATGTGAAGCATAAAACAAAAATATTCAATCGCACATAACACAGTTTTTAACTAGGAAAGCCTGAAGCTGAAAACCCAAAATATATATTATGTAACATGGAGATCATATGAAAATATCATACAAGCATACAAAGCTTATCACAAGCTCTCAGTACAGTACAATCTTCATACACTAATCAGGCCCAATCTTGCAAATCCATGCACCGATCTATGCCACCTGCTAGACTGACTCCACTGCGCAATCGCTGCTAAATAATAGCTCTGAATGAATTCGAATTACTCCATTCTTGATTTTTCAATCCTCATTGGCATCTCCACTAAGTGTGTGATGAAATCAATGCATCACTATAGTCATAACAGATAGTCTATCTTGCCCTTTCACCTATCTCTCCACTAGTCTCCACTGAAACTGCCATGCACTGTAGTTAACTATTGTATTTTTCAATTGATTAATGAGTTATTATTTGTGAATTATTTAACTAATTAATTCACTCCAATCTCACTAGTGTATCAATCAGTTAGACTAGATACAACTAGCTCAACTGAGTCTAACTGAGTTAAACTAAATACAACTCCATAACTACTTCTTCCAACTGTGTCATAACTCTACCACTTGAGTTCTAACTGAGTCCTCCATGCAATAGCTCCAGTAAACCCTTAGGAATAGCGTAATTCCTTCTGTCAGCTGCTGTGCCACATCTGTGCACTGAACTGAAGTGCTCCAAGAGAATAAGTTGTTGTTTAGAGTCTGATTATTATTAAGAGCTAATAATAATCGACATGCATCTATTTTTAGATTGACGATCTATAAATAGACTTCGCCCAATATTCTAAAAATAGAATTTCATCTATTTTTCCAACTTGATCAACCATCCAAAAATAACATCTTGCAACTTCTGAAATATGATGATCATGTCTAAAAATAGACTTGCGCCAAAAATAGCCTATGGGACCACTTAGTGAAGGTGACTCTTCTCACTAAGCTCATAATCTTGTTGAATCTCAACACTAGCATGAGTTATCTTTAAACCCCATGTGAAAACATCACATGGGATTTCCTATCAAGGGTTGGGATGCCTCTTATAACCTAATATATCATTGCTCCCCTGTGTCGCTTAC